>WYDI02024182.1:0-18363 GCA_009867235.2 Psittacus erithacus
GGCAGCCACAGCTTCTCTGGGCACCCTGTGCCAGCGCCTCAGCACCCTCCCAGGGAAGAGCTTCTGTCTAAGAGCTCATCTCAACCCCCCCTCTGGCAGGTTAAAGCCATTCCCCTTGGCCTATCACTACATGCCCCTGTAGGAGACAGGGGATGTGAGGCAGGTGGAGGATGTGAGGCAATAGAGACCAGTTCCTAAAGCCCATCACAAGCACCACCATCAGGCCCTATTCTCAGCAAGGATCAGGACAGCACAGTCCATGGAAAAGATAACACCACCTGCAAACCCAACCTTGTGAGGATGTGTGCTCTGCCACCACCCAGGTGGACTGACCCTAGATACGCATGAGGAATAACTGGCATGTAACAACCATAACGCTTTGTCCAAAACAAGCAACAAATAAGCTTTTCTCCCTGTGATACAAGTGGTAGAATCATAGAATGGTTTGGGTTGGAAAGCACCTTAAGATCATCCAGTTCCAACTCCCCCTGCCATGGGCAGGGACACCTCACACTAAACCATGGCACCCAAAGCTCTGTCCAACCTGGCCTTGAACACTGCCAGGGATGGAGCATTCATGGTTTTCCTGGGCACCCATTCCAGTGCCTCACTACCCTCACAGTAAAGAGCTTCCTCCTTATATCCAATCTAAACTTCCCCTGTTAAAGTTTTAACCCATTACCCCTTGTCCTATCACTACAGTCCCTAATGAAGAGTCTCTCTCCAGCATCCTTATAGCCCCTCTTCAGATACTGGAAGCTGCTCTGAGGTCTCCACGCAGCTTCTCTTCTCCAGGCTGAACAGCCCCAGCTTTCTCAGCCTGTCTTCATACAGGAGGTGCTCCAGCATGCCAAGTTTATACCTGCCTGCAATCACCCTGAACAGATCAGTCCTGTTGTACACTATTTCTGCATCATTTGAACGGCTCTTCTTTGATAGTTATTTTCCTCCTTATGGTTATTTCCATATTACTATAAGGACAATAGCAATGCCCATCCCTGTGCAGTTTCTCTCCCTCAGCACACAAAGGAGAACATGTTCAGATGAACAAGCCATGTGCCTGAGTAGGTACAAAATGAATATATTTAGTGCATTTTGAGCCTCATCATCCTCTTTCTAGAAAACAAAGACATCTTATACAGAACGAATCATTTCAGTAAGGGCAAATAAATGCATCCAGGACATGCTGGAGTTTCAGCTGATTTTCCTGGCTTAGGAAGACACAAATTCCTGTAGCTGGATGAGTGATGTGGGTGAGCATGTCTCTGTTTATACACTCAGCCCACATCTGCTGATGGCAACTCCTAGAGACAGGACACAAGCATAGATGATGGAACTTATGTTTAACCATTATGGCTATTCCTGAGTTCCTGTCTGCAAGGGGAATTGTAATTAAGGCAGTGGAAATGGCTTGCTTCTGGGGCTGGCAATAGAACTGCTGTTCCACACACTCCTGGCATTAGGCAAGGCAAAAAGCAATGAGGACATGATAGGAAATTAGGACCAATCTTCCTTGGTCATTGGCAATCCTGAGTGAGAAATGGAGAAGATTATATTAGTAACCTTGAACATTAACAGCATGAATGTGGGTGCAGCCTGATCCTGCCAGTAGCACTTTGCAAGAAATGCTTAAGCATTTAATAGGCTCTTGCCCAGACTGAGCCACAGCAGCATCAGGAGCAAAGCAGTTCCTGAATGCTGAACCCATTATTCCCCCCAGACAAGCTATCTCATCTCCATGCCTTGCCTTAGCAGCAGCAGCAACAACAACACCACACTCTTCTGTATCACAGAAGCCCTGTACAGCCAGATGTCAAGGGGTCAGCCCCATCCATTGCTCCCACACAGGGCTGGAGGACGTGCACCTTTCACAGAGGCATTGAGTTACACTACCGCTGCTCTGCCCAGGGCCAGAGCAGACAAAACAAGGCTGTATTTCACAGCTCTAAGTATCTACCTGCAGGTGCAGCATGAGCTGCAGTTAAACTGCAGCCTGAAGGCACATGGCCAATGCATTCCTCTGAAAGTCAAGCGGAGGATGAAGGAGAGCACAGGGGTGGGGATGCTTAATTCATGATAAATTGCATGAGGCTGTAGCTACCCAGAGGTGGAACAAGAGCCAAGAGGAATTTGTAGTAATACCTATCACCCTTTTAAGGTGAGATCTGAGCACACACATATAGAGACATATATTATAAAACTGTTTGCCCAAAGTGTGATATTTTATGGGATATTTGAGGGGGAATTTGGGTGAGGATGATTCAGGCAGGACAGTCCCTAGACTAGAGGTCTGGATGTGAATAGGTAGAACAAGGCAGCCTAAGTTATGCTGCTCTATATGTCCAAATCCCAGGTTGGATCATGGGATGGAGCAGATTATTTAACTCTGCTTAAATTTAAGGGATTTTATTTAACCCCCAGCAAATTTAATCCAAAGCAGAAAGTTGGCTGCAGCATTGCATGAGCTTAGAGCTGTGGGGTAATAACAGATGCGTGTGGAATCTCCAAGTTAGGGCCCCAAATAGGCAAAAGACTGGAACAGCGTGTCTGAGTTAAGCATGCACACATGTCCCGTGGCAATGAGTAATGTTCAGTCATGTGTTCAGCTGCTCTGCCAAGGAGAAGCATCCAACAGGAAGGCTAGAACAGGTTAGCAGAGCCGGGGCAAGTCTGGGGGTGCATGAGAAATGGACCACATGGCACAGGTTGAGGACATCTTTGGGTCTGGGATAGTGGTCAGGTAGAGAAGGAGAAAGTGCACTGATAGAGTCGCTCAGAGGGTAGATGCCATATCTTAGAGCAGATGAAGATAAGGTGCTTCATCATGTCTCTGTACCAGCTTATTTCAAAGCCTGCTTTCCCAGTGCAACCAGCCACCTCAACCCTCCTCTATCAAAGGTTTATCTGGCTGAAATGTTTGATTTTTAGGACACAAACGTGCTGTATTGGAGCATTCTCCCCCTGGGAGGAGGGTCAAGGAAGCTCCTGTAACACTCTGCGCACAGCCAAGTCAGGTTTCTTGCTATGTGACATGCTTCAGCCCAAAGGCTCCTACAACAGACACTGAATATTTATGAGTGTAAGACAAGGAGCAGCACACCTACAAGACACAGGTTGTGACCTGGCCAAAGAAAAGGGGGAAAACATGGTTGAAGGGGGGGTTGTGGAATATCAGCTCTGGATTTGTCAGCCTGCAGAGAGCAGGAGATACCAAAGTTAGAGAGCTGCAAGGCCATTTATTTGCTGGCTGATCTCAAGAAGGGATGCAGTTAGTGGTACATGTATGAGCTGTAAACTGCTCTGCTGCTGCAGATGTGCACGTTAGGAAGGGCCCCAGGCTGGCAACCCTCCAAGGGATGTCTCCTCAATGCAGACATAAGGGAGATGTGTTGGTGTTTTGATTTCATGCATCTCAAAACCAGTGTGAACAAAGTGCCTTCTCAAGGCTCCCATACGGTGCAATGGAGATAAGCAACCCTTAGAGGTGTTTTGTCCCATCAGCAATAGGCACCTAGTTTTGAACAGATGAAACCTGCTGACTGGAAAAGGGGTTTAGAGAAACAAATCAGCCTTAACCCAGAGCTTTTCATCATCGGTGATGCTTGCTGTGGGAGAGAAACATGGACTGGATTCATAGCATCCCAGCAGAGATGATATGATGGGACAGCGCTGGTGTGACCTGTTGGGTTAGAAAATTGCCCCATAGAGCTCCTTGGAGAAGAGCTGCATCCTGCTTGGAAACCAGCTGTGATCCACTCTGATTTGCAGGTGAATGGAGACCATCCCCTGGGCCACAGGAGGGCTTCAAATGCTACTTCCAACTTGTTTAGGGTGGGATTTGCCTTCAAATCAGTTCACTCCTTCACCCAGCCTCTCCCAGGAAAGCCAAGCATAGGCACACCTCATTCTGCCTTGATGTAATCACTAGCCCATGGAAACACAAAGCCTGCACATCCACATAGCCCTCCATGTAGTGGCCAATATCCCTGCTTGAACAGCCACCTCATCCTTCCCCGTAGCCTGCAACTTGGCATCTGCAGCAGCTTGGCTGCGTCTACCAACCACTATGAAGCCACTGCCTTTGCCATAGTGGATGATACCACAGGATGCCATGGGAGGAGGAGGAGGAACATGGGAAGAGGGACTTGGCTCCTGCACAAACCCAACCACCAGCCAGTTAGAGGCTGGTCCCCACTCCTCCCCTAAGACGCCTCTTTGACTTTGTTCCTTTCTCCCATCTGACTGGAAATCTCTGGCTAGACATGAAGGTTTCCAGCATCCAAGGGGCACCAGATCCCTCTTCCCCACTGGGATTTTCAGCTAGGGAAGTGGCAGAGAACTTACATGCGAGAGTTCAGCCTCCCTCGGAAAGCTGTCAGTGTGGCAGGCAGAGTCCTCTCCCCACTCCCGCTTCGCTCCCCCCTTGCATAAAGAGTTATTTAAAGTCCCACTTGTGGCTGCCTTTGTGATTTCCCTGGCAAAGCTGCCTCCCTGACATCAGAGAAGAACAAACAGGCTGCTGAAAACCACAAGAGCAGGGAGGCACCGTTCCCCTCTCTGGTACCGCTGTGCAGCGGATGGAGCACAGTGACCATCCCCTACCTGATCCCAGAAGATGACTCCTTCTGTAGGATCCAAAACCCACTCCAAAGACCCAGAGGCGTGTCACCAAGTTAGGGGAATAGGCTGGACTGAAATGGTTCTCTCCTTCATACAGATCATAGAATCATAGAATGGTTTAGGTTGGAAAGGACCTAAAGATCATTGAGTTCCAACCCCTTGCCATGGGCAGGGATGCTTTGCACTAGAGCAGGTTGCTCCAAGGCTCTGTCCAACCTGGCCTTGAACACTGCCAGGGATGGAGCACGTACCACTTCTTTGGGCGACCTGTGCCAGGTCCTTACCACCCTCACAGGGAAGAGCTTCTGCCTAAAATCTAACTTGAACTTCCCCTGTTTCAGTTTGAACCCATCAGCCCTTGTTCTATCGCTACAGTCCCTGATGAAGAGCCCCTCTCCAGCATCCTTGTAGCCCCCTTCAGACACTGGAAGCTGCTCTGAGGTCTCCACGCAGCTTCTGTTCTCCAGGCTCAACAGCCCCAATGTTCTCAGCCTGTCTCCATACAGAAGGTGCTCCAGCCCCTGATCATCCTCGTGGCCCTGGTCTCCCATATAGATCACCTGGCTGCTATATGGCTCAAACATATGTCGAGCATCCCAGTGACTCAGCCAGTCTGGGTTGCTTTCACCATCCAAAGAGCCAGTAGCAACAAACCAGTTACTGAGATACATTGTCCTTATATCTACAAGTAGCCTAAAAAGCATCTTAACTGGCTGCTTGCTTGGTGTACTCACAGCATGAATCAGGAGAACTCAGTGTTAAACTATAGCCCCAAGGAAGAACGTTGCTGGAAGGAGCTTCTGGCTCAGCTGCTCCATGTCTTGTACTGGCCCCATCAGAAAAGGGGAAAGATGGACCCACCCAGGGAAGCAGTGCCAGTAGGAAACAGTCCTGGCTGTCACAATGCTGAGAATTTAGGCTGAGGCTGCAGTGCTTCAAGCACAATGCGGTGCCACTAATTACATCAGTCTCTCTTAGCTTGGGGCTCCCAGCAACCACCAACCCCTGCCACTGGCTTGGATCATGGGAGAATGATGGAAAGCCAAATCCCCTCCCTATGGGGCATCCTCTAGAGAAACAGCTCTGCTCATTCCTTTGTCACTGCCTGCTGTCAGGATGGTCTGGAAAATGTCTGGGCTGGTGTTCATGCCTCTTCCTAAGATCCTCCTCTGAGTAACAACAGGGAAGGAGAAGGAGATGTGCTGGAAGAAGGACTAAACTCACCCCAGGGAGATGCTACCAGCTGGCAGGAATTGGGGGAGGCTCCCCTACCAAGGCCTGCCCCAAACCAGCTCTTGAACACACAAGAAAAGAGGTTAAGCAAAGATTTAGCACAAGATCAGCATATAGGAACAAATGGACATGAGCTATTTTGGCAAAGAGATGTGCACAGTAAATCATGAGTGCACAGAAAGTTAGTTATCCGGGCATGACAAGTCTCACCAGAAACCTCAGCTCTAGCAGCTTTCAGGGCCAGGCTGGATAGGGCTTGGAACAGCCTGCTCTAGTAGGAACTGTCCCAGCCCATGGCAGGGGATTGGAATTGGATGATCATAAGGTCCTTTCCAACCCAAACCATTCTATGATTCTAAAGGCAGAGGAAGAAAGAACTGATGTAAAGGCAACCCAAAGATCTATGGTTGTCACTTGGCTTCACACCCCACGTGGTCTTACAGCCAGTGTTGTCAGGGGCACGGTGGCTTGCCCTCAAAAGCAGAGCTCCCTGTCACTGCAGATACAGTGACTTTGGGGCTTTGAGGCATGAGGACCCTGCAGTGCACAGGGGTAGACTGCAAGGACCTTGTATCCTCTTGGTCAGTGTTCGCTCCATTGCACAGGTATGAGAGCCTATATATAGCTCAATAAATAGCTCATATATATACACTATAGCTCATATATATACATGAAATAGCTCAGTGCTGACCCATGAGGGTGTGTCCTGATGCTCCAGTGCCATGGTCTGACCCAATATCACCCCAGCATCCTACAGCAAACAGCCTTGAATAACCCCTGTTCTGTTCTCAGACTAAATGTCATGAGAAATATCATCTAGAAGACAAGGGGACTGCAGCCATCATCTGGCATCTACTACTTCTTTCTGTGGAAGATACTGGAATGTCTCAAGGACACAAATAGGAACAGTAGAGCACATCTGTGCATGGCTTAGCATCTTCCACCTTTTGCTTTGACTCTGCGCCTTGCACATAATGATTCTGAAGCACAGCCTGAACTCTCCTGCTGCTTAACGGGGGAAGTCAGAGCATCTTGGCAGGATCAACTTGGGAAAGTCTACGTTGTGAATGGATTCTTGAAGCAGCAAAACCACTGAGCTGAAGAGTCAGCACTTTGGAGGAGCAGTTGAGTGCTAGGAGCTTGAGTGGACACCAGTTCCACAGGAAGCAAATGCAAACGTCAGCCAGAGGTTTAGGCCAGAAGCACTTATCCAGCACCACTGGTTATCCAGCACCATTGGCAGTCAAAATGCACACCAAAGAATTACCAGACACCTATTTGTTGGGTGCTACATTGGGATATTGCGTCCATACAGCTACCAGTCAACACGGGCCTTTATCTCTGGGGTCAATCCTTAGTTTGACGTCTCCTTCTCCATGCTAGCAACTCTCAGTACCTTTGAATATGCCATTCCTTTCCCAGTGGGGTGGCAGATGCCCACTATCAAGTGGTCACAGCAGAGAATATCAGCTTGTGAATGCAGTGGCTCCTGCATTCATGCACCAAGGTTTCTAGTATAATACATAAAGTGGGAGGCAATCAGCTCAGGACCACCAAGATCATGTATCTTGAGGGCCTGCATCAAGATACATACTTTTCCATATGTGGAGGACCAGCTCTGTGTTATAACCCTGAACTGAATGATAGCTTGGAAATAAGAGATGCATTACACACTAACTACAATATCTCTATGTCTCTAATGGGTGAAATACCACTGCTGGAGGTCTGGATAATAGCACAGATGGTAAGTCACAGGTCACTCACATCACTGTGATTGAAACCTCATGCTTTACAGTATCAAACAGTATTACAGGTGACAGAAAGATTAGCATAAATGTGCAGCATATGACCCCCATACCACATCTGGTCTCATTTTAAGTGGGTTTCATTTGTTCCTCCCAAACCTCAGAGGCTCTGGTTGAGCTCATAACAGCAACTCAGATCTGATGATGATGTAGAAAAAGAGGTGCAATGGTGACTGTTAGAAAGGCAGTGATGGACCTGAAGTAGCTGCCCCCTGAGTGAGTATCCAAAGAGCATATATAAAATGCAAGCGCTCACATTCATTGAAACTTGTAACCCAAAGAACTGAGGTTGTGCCCAACACCAATGATATAACTGTAAGATAACCCCAGCGCCAGCTGCAGAAGGGACCCCAGACACAAAGCTGCTTCTCCCCTCTGGGTATGACTCTTCCCCATTCTGCTTGGCCTCCCTACACTCTCAAGAAGGGACAAGGGGCTCCTCTGTCCATCAGGCTGACAGGAATGGTAGTGAGATTTCATGCCTGCCATCCCCTCAAGCTTGAGGGCAATAAGACACACAAGAGCTTCTGCTGATGTGTTCCCTGATGCCTTTGCTCCGGCAGCACAGCCAGGTCTGACTTCCCTTCCTCACCATTGTTCAGCTCTGGCATTAAAACATGACTTACAGTCCTCTCTTTTTATCTCAGGCTTGTTCATAGACACAAAGGTGATGGGAAATCCTGCTGCAGCTCACCTGGAATGGGTCTGGAAAGGCAGCTTTGTCATGCTACCCTGAAAAGCCAAGCCTGGCTGAGCATCACACTGATGGCAGGAGGGTTGGAGGGCTGCAGACAGGGAGAGGCTAAGATGGGGCTGCAGGAGTTAGGTGGTAAGAATGAGAAATGCTCTGACAGGAAAAGGAACCACAGGAGACCATCACCTCTGCCTTTGCTTTCCTGGTTGGAAGCATCTCCGCTCTATCTCCACCTGGATGCAGCCTTACCTCCTTTGGGTTTTGCTCACTGGTTGCTCTCCCTCTGTCTCCAATTATATAGCAAAGCCAGAGGACCACAGCAACTACAATCCATGTGACTCCTGATCTCATGTCCTATCAGGAGCTGGTCAGTCCCAGCTCCAGTCTTGGCCTCTTCTCACCAGGGGGCTGGTCGCTGATTTGTCAGCCAGTTTTGATACATCTGAGCAGCATCAAGCTACAAGGCTGGTGATGCACTGGCTCACTTCTGTGCTGTCTCTTCAATAGGAGAACCAAGCTGACAAACCCCAAGAGCTCAGAGTCAGTCCCAGAGGTGGACTTCACCCCTTGTTCTCACTTGCTCTGCCCTGTTCCCTTCACACTTATGTGCCTTTCTTCTAGTCAGCAGGACTTCCTTGTCATTCAGATCTGTGTCTCTTTTTCCACTTACCACCCTCTCATCCCTTTCCCTGGCACTCACCACCATGGGTAGGACACATAAGCAAGTCTTCCCTAACTTTTTCCACCCATATGGATGCTGCGCCTTCTGACAGGTCATGAGAAGGGCTGACAACAAAGATGCCAACACATTCATTTAGGGCAGGAGATATTGACCCCCATCATTTTCATCCTGGGACATAGCGGGGCCAAAATGCTAACATCCAAAACTCACCCCACCACCTCCTGGAATGGGGATGATGCCTGAGCATTGGAGCTTCCATCTGGATGGATTGGCCAAGCTCATGCCTACTGATGGGAGCCAAGTCTCTTCCTACATGCAGCAAAAGAAGCTGCCCCCTGAGCACCCAGCTGTCCTCCATGTATTAACAAGCAGCTTTGTTCTGCATCACCTACCTATATAACAGCAGCAGGAGTTTATACAACCACAAATGAATAGCACAGGAGAGCAATCAGTGCAGAATGAGGTACATCTTAATGAGCTCACTGGGAAGGGGTTGGGAAGGTGAATGCTGGGGACACTCTGCTTGCTGTGGCCTCTCCACCCTACCAGCTGGACAGCAACTTGGTTCCCCCTGCCAAAGATAACAGAGGCGCTGGCACCCTACCCCGCTTCAGCCGCAGCGGCTGTCGGCTGCCTCGGGAACCCAAGTCAGGAAGGATGTTTTTTCACTTGTCATTTCTCAAGGAGGGAGGAATGTCTCTCCCAGCTGCTTCAGCTGAAATCCAGTCTTTATGTAATCAAATGTGACCTCTAGCTGTCTGTGTTTAAGGCTGCCATCGCTGCGATATCATTCATACAGTTCGGACTAAATCATCCATCTCCTCAACTATAAATACCTTATAATCTTCCCACAGGACCTGCAGTACTTCATAGATGAAGATGCCTGGAGAAAAAGGGTGGTTCTGCTCTAAGTATCACTTCACTCTTGTAATGCAGCTGCCTCTCAGTGTGGAATGTAGCACAATTTCACAGCTTCTGGGAACTTTGACCAGCAGAAACCTCACTGAAATTGCCAAAAGGATGGAAGAGCTACCCTCACCAGGGATAATGCAGTGCATTAATATAAGCACTTCTGCAGAAACTATGGCCTGTGTGTTCATCCCGCATCGCATCCTGCTTTGCACATGGGAACAGTGTAAGAGAGGGAAAAGCCATGCATGCTATTTCAGACCACAGCAGCCAGGCTCTGCGACGTGAGGCGCAAGAGAGATCAGAGCACACACAAAGCCCTTGGAGTAGGTTGCTGCAAGAAACCCAAACTGCCGGCTCTTATTTACTCCTGTTACACAGTGTGATGTTAATTTGACAATTAATGCTGGGGCTGATAATGGCTGGTCCCACCTCCTCCCAAGCTGCACCTGCTCCCCCTCCCGATCCTGCACTCCCTGGGAATCCACAATGAGGTGAGACCTCAGCAGCAGCATTGTGCGTGGGCTCTGCTTTCCCAGCCCTGCCTATTCCAGACAGAAATCCTCCAGTTCACATGAGATGTGCATTAAAACAAGCGCAGTCTCCTCATAGATTCATAGAATAGTTAGGGTTGGAAAGGGCTTTAAGATCATCTAGTTTCAAACCCCCTACCCATGGGCATCTGGAGTGTGACAGCAGCTTTATCACTCCATTCATAGATATCACTCTCAGGCAGCAGACACCTCTGCTAACTACTAACTACAGGCACATCTTGCCTTGAAAGTAATTCCCTACTCCTCCATCTCCTTCTCCTCCTCCTTCCTTCACAACTGGGGGAGCTTCTGGTTACCCTGCAGGAGGGCAAGCATCTCTCAAGCAGGGAATCTCTGAGCATCCTCTGCCTGCACAGAGGGAGAGGCACAGCGCGCAAGTCATCACCCTCAGCCACCATTGCAATGGGAGGATGATTTATTTGTTGGTTGCTTGGCTGGTGGTTTGGGGTTGGGTTTATCTGTTATGCTGGAAGGGAGAGGAAACTGCACCTGGTGGTAAATAAGTCACATCTCTCTTTTCCTGTGCAGTTGTAAGGAGACAAAAGTATCGCAACTATCCTTCAGGCAGAGCAAGCCTGGAGCCTAGCCAAGGGAAAGCTTAGCCATCATGCTTACAGAAGTGCAAGGACTGTGTTCCAAGGGTGCAACGCACCTTTCAAGGCAGAGGGGATGGGCTTTTGGCTCATAACAGTACCAATCTGCAGAGGTATCTCCACCTTTCCTGTGCCTGAATGCACCTTAAACCTCAAACCATAGAACAGCCCAAACAAGCTCCTTGGGATGCAGGAACTTACGACATCCTGGGGGACTAGGGAAGTAGCCCATGGCAGGGGGCTTGGAATTAGATGATCTTAAGGTCCTTTCCAACCCAAACCATTCGATGATCCTATGATTGAAGGGGGTGGTGAAGAAAAGATTCTTTCATGATGTCATGTTGAGATTCCTGTAAAACCGGGGTTGGAGAGCTAATGAAGGAAACCAGGAAAATCATGTTCTACCAAAATCATCTTCTGCTCTCCAGGCCTTCCTACCAGTTCAACCTCTGTTACTTTGCATGAAGCTTAATTAGCTTCAGTAACAGTAGAAAGGAGAATGCTAATAGCTTTGTTTTGTTGTGAATGACAGTTATTTGCCTCCCTGGGTGTTTGCAGGTTGGGGTATAGCAGCAGGAGCTGCTATTGGACCTGTTTAAGTTTGCCAAGACTAATGCAGCTCTGTCTAGGAGCACTCCAAGGATTTGTCCTGGGAAGCCTCATCTCTGGTTAAGGAGCAAAGGGAGCAGGTTCCCCAGATCAAGGACAAGCCAGGAAGGCAGGGAGTCAATTTGAGCCAGGGAAGGTGGTGGATAACCAACTGCACTGTCAGGGATGGGGCAGCCACAGCTTCTCTGGGCACCCTGTGCCAGCGCCTCAGCACCCTCACAGTAAAGAACTTCTTCCATTTCAGGCTCCTCTCAGTTTAAAGCCATTCCCCTTTGTTTTATCACTACGCACATATATGTGTTTTTATTGACTCCCTGCATACCCTAGCATGTGGAATTCCATCCAATTTAAGTTGCAGCTACACAAGTAGATAAACATCTCAAGTTTTACCTCTCTCCAGCCACTCATGTTCATCATAGCACATAATGCATTACTTGCCTTGCGGAGTGAAAACCCAAGGCAGAACTGCCCACACACGTAAAACACAGTCCATGTCTCCTTCAGCCTGTCCACAAATGAACACATGAACAGAAACAGCTCAAAATCTATCCAAAGGCGTTTCACTTCACATGTGAGTCTCCAGGCCATGGCACCCACAGTGATTTCCCCTCTGCCATAGTTAGCTGTACAGTACATCACCTTGGTGGTACAGTGTGAAATTAGCTGCTTCTCTAAGGGACTATACCTACCCCTTCACCTCCCCTTAATGCTGCTACTGTAGCACATCCTAATTGCAACTTTTCCATCGTAGCTGTGCAAAAGAGCCTTTCACACCGGGTTTCTTTTCAAGCCATTCTCATCTGATACAGGTATATGATAAAGATCAAAGCACAAATAAAGCAGGTCAGTGAGTATTCATTCCCTGGAAATCACCATCCAGAGCCTGCATGTAGAGATCTCTCCATACCACAGAATGAGAGCGGCTGAGTTTGGAGACCATCTAGTCTAACCCCTTGCCCACAGGAATGTCAACTAGAGCATGTTGCTCAGGACATTGTGCAGTCAGGTTTGAATATCTCAAGGCCAGGCTGGACAGAGACTTGGGCGACCGGGTATAGGGTATGGCATCCCTACTCATGGCGGGAGGTTGGAACTGGATGTTAAGTCTCTTTCCAACCCTAACTGTTCTATGATTCAAGCCATAGAGAATCCACAAACACTCTGTTCAACTTGTCCCAGTGTTCAATCACCCTCACAGTGAAGAAGTTTCACAGTAAGAAAGTTTTATCCCTGCTAGCAAGTGACGCAGGGGCGAGATGGGGTGAGCCAAGGCGATGGCTGATGTATAGATTTAATCAAGAGGAGCCAGACCAATTGACCAAATGCAGACATGATGGTAAGTTCCCAAATGAGGCGGCATTGACTGAAATGACAATTAAACCCAAATGCAGCTACACTTGGGGAATTATTAATGTTACAACTCCATATTCCAAAGAAGTTTATAGTGAATATCATTAAACTGTTCCAATGCTTTCCAGCATGACAAGACTTGAAAACACCGAGAGCACCAAGGGAGATGGCCCAGCCACACAGAGTGCACAGACCTTGGCAAGGCAGGAGAAATAAGTGCTTTTTGTGTGGATGTTTTCTTTCATTCTGCGCAGTTAACATGATGAAACACCTTTTAGCACCTAGTGCAGATGCAGTTTAACACCTCCAAGGTGGTATTAGCAGGTCACTGTTCACCCCAGGAGAGAGCAGTGCATGTGGGCATATAAGAATGTGTGTCTCTGTGCAGGGAAAGTGTTGTGGGAGGGCTCAGGCAGCAACAAGAATCTCCATTTAAGGGGAAATTCTTCCTTGTGAGGGTGCTGAGGCACTGGCACAGGGTGCCCAGAGAGGCTGTGGCTGCCCCATCCCTGGCAGTGTTCAAGGTCAGGTTGGACACAGGGGCTTGGAGCAAGCTGCTCTAGTGGAAGGTGTCCCTGCCCGTGGCAGGAACTGGATGAGCTTTAAGGTGCCTTCCAACCCAAACCAGTCTGTGATCCTATGTACACCAGCATCCCCCACCTGTCCCCACATGCTGTACATCAGGTCACACTGCATGTGCACTGAATCCCTATCAGGCAAAACCCAACCAGAATATGGGAACATACTGAATAGGCTTCAATCAACAACAGGCATTGGCTGTCCTTCACTAAATTGCAGCCACAGTAAAATACAGGGTGAAACTATAGGCAGGAGTAGCGGGAGAAAAGCAACAGTTGGGGTCTGCATCTCCTCTGCTGTTCCCCTGCCCCTTGCTGAGGGGCACATCTATCCGATGACTGTGCATCTGTTTGTGCATCTGTCACACGAGCCCTGGTCTCTGCTCTCCATGTGGCCCCAGACGTACATCTCACACACCACATTGCCCCAGCCTGGAGAAATCTGCTCCGATGGTCTTTGAAGTTCGATGTCACACAACATTTATCACCATTAAGGGACACTAAATGCTAAATGAAATAAAGGCTGCGGCCATGCTTGTGCCTCGTGGGACCGAGTGCTGTGTTGTAAATCTCCTTTGTGGAGGGGGTGATGCTGGTTTTCTTGTTTGAGGGTGGATGCTTCGTGGGATCTGTGCTGCATGGAGGCACAGGAGCACCGACACACTGTTGAGCAGTAAAGTCAAACTGCAAATCCTGGCTCCTTTGTTACCCTTCGACTTGCAAATAAAATGAGCCACAGGCACTTCTGCTGTCACTGAACGACATGGTATAGCTTGGGTTTATGTTTATATACTGCCTCGCTACCAAATCAGGGTTACTGCCTCAACTGTGTTTACTGAGGATGGTTCTTGGAAGATGTTAACCCTGGAAGCAGGTCTGGGCTTAATCTCCAGACACAAGAAATTGATTCAGGCTGAAACCGCATTGCCAAACGTGCTGGAAACCAACACTGTGGTCACTCAGGGGCCAGAGATGGGATTTAGCATCTTACCATAGATATTTCTTCCTCAGGGACTGTAGCGATAGGAACAAGGGGTGATGGGTTCAAACTGAAACAGGGGAAGTTCAGGTTAGATATAAGGAAGAAGTTCTTCCCTGTGAGGGTGCTGAGGCATTGGAATGGGTTGCCCAAAGAAGCGGTGAATGCTCCATCCCTGGCAGTGTTCAAGGCCAGGTTGGACAGAGCCTTGGGTGACACGGTCTAGTGTGAGATGTCCCCATGTCAGGGGGTTGGAACTGGGTAATCTTAAGGTCCTTTCCAACCCAAACCACTCTATGATTCTATGCCAACCCACAGCCTGCCTGCAGCAACGCACAGCAACCTGGCTCCAGCAACATTGATGCAGGAGACATGACAGCCAGAGGCAATGCCAAGAAACGTACTCCAGACTTCCAACTCTCTCGTATGGCCGACAGCCCAGAAGGTGCCGTAGACCCTCTCTGGAAGCTGGTTGAGGAGTTGGTAAAGCACAGATAAAACTCTGACAGTCTGCCACCTCCATTCATTATCCACAAATTTATCCTGAGAAATGCTGACAGGTCTGGAGATACACAGCAGGGATTCCATGTTGATTGAGCAGCTTGGCCCCTGTGTCAGCAACCTGGCTGGGATGCTCTGGAGAACTCCTCTGCAGCTACGGAGAGAACCCCCAGGGAAAACTCCACTGGCACTGGGACTAGAGATGATGGGATACTGCACCTAGGGACTGCTGCATGCAACAATCCATGGACAAATGCAAGGGCATGCTGATATCCAGGTCAGGCTTTGCTCATGGCAGTGTCAAAGAGCTCAGGGATGTTCATCAGACAGATCATAATTATTATGCTTTAGGGGCATTATACTTGCCTTTAGGAGCCCCAAAAAGAGCCTGAGCCCTACCCTGCTGGGTGCTCTCCCAGCACCAAACTGGGATCCCCCAGTTCATCCCAGCTCCGCTGCCAGGCAGTGCTCTGCTGCCATTCCTGACTTATCTTTCTCAGAACAAGGTGAAACCCAATACATTCATCATTTCCTTGAAGCATCTCCAGCCTTAGCTCACCATCCCTCACAACTGATGTAGCCACTGAACAGCCAAGGTTTTGCAGTAAGTTAACCTTGCATAGCAGTAGAGGTGGTTCATAGAATCATAGAATAGTTAGGGTTGGAAATGTCCTTAAGATCATCCAGCTCCAATCCCTGCCACGGGCAGGGACACCTTCCACTAGAGCAGGTCACTCCAAGCAACATCCAGCCTGGCCTTGAGCACTGCCAGGGATGGAGTCTTCACAACATCCTTGGGCAACCCGTTCCAGTGCCTCACCACCCTCACTGTAAAGAGCTTCTTCCTTATATGTAACCTGAACTTCCTCTGTTTAAGTTTAAACCCATTCCCCCTTGTCCTATCGCTACAGTCTCTAATGAAGAGTTCCATGGCATTGTCCACCTCTGCTGTCAAGACAGAACCCCTGTTTTTCCTACAGCCTCCAGCTGAATTATGGCACTCCCCTCCACGATCCATCAAACCATGTCTATCCTCAGCAGCAATCTCTGCTCAGTGCCTTTGCTATTTGAGCGTATTCCACATGATTTTGTTTTCCATGTGTCAGACCACTGCTTACAGCGTCTGCAAGCATTTAAGAGAGCAGCATGCAACATTTGGCTTTCAGATCTGAAAGTGGCACTGATCACCAACGCAGGGCTGTCAACATGATGTGGGCAACATCTGCTAATCCAGCCCTTCACCCAGCGCTCTTCCAACTGCATAATAAAGTGTGTTGAAGGACGAAGAGGACTTTTAGCATTTTGAGTCTGGCTGAATGGAGCTCAGCTTTGATCCCAGCTGCTGGGTCAAATTAAAGGAAAACCAGCTCAGGTCTGGCTTTGCTTCTAACTGCTCGCTGAACATATTGACATATGGTAAAGAAACACAAACCATGTAGATGCTGGTGGTTTGTGTTTGCATTCCTGCACAATTTGAGTAATTTTAAGGGCACTAAATGTGGTGTTTTACTGTTATGTCCTACAGCCATACAATAGTGCTGTTGGGGTATTTCTGGCTTACTTATGGGTCTATGCAACCAGCCCAGAGAACCAACTATTGCTCAGTGAACTTCTGAACCTCTGTGAAAGCAAAAATACATTAAATTGTTAGGAAAGGGGTAAAATGAATGTATGATGTTTTGTGACGTCCGCAATCTGGGAAGCTTCACTCGTTTGGACTTCCAAAGGAGAAGAAAGGGATAACTAAGATGGTTTTTGTTTTAAACTATTACGAGCCCAGTAATAGATCAAGGCTTTCAAGCTAACCAAAAGCCTTCGATGGCCAGTGGTTTAAGAGAGCTGTAAAAAAGAATCAATTTCATATGACCAGCTAAAGAAATGATGCTGGGGCCACCCTTACATGGAAAGGGACTGGTCACAAAGGCGGGTACAGAAAAATCCCAGTATAAAGCTAGAAATGCACCCAAATCCCTGATTGGCATCGTGAAACTGAAGCTGTGTTGCTTGTCTGTAGCCTGCAGAAGCTTTTGTGTACTGCTGAAAAGACCTGAATAACTCCATCATTTGCCTGTTTCATGGGGCAGAGAACAAAACCTCTTAGGCTGTGAAGAAAAGCCCCACACAACATCACCCTAGGAGGGAGGGGGGAATAGGCTGCCAGCCTCCCCACGTGGTCTCCTCAGCCTCCAACCCACTTTGCAAACAAACCCTTCCACTCTGACATTCCAACAGCTGCTTCCAGCCTGCTCCCACCCCCCCCTACCCCCAGCATCCTTCCAGCTCCCTCCAGTATCAGCAGCCCACTGCTCCTGTTTGCCATGTGGCTGCCTGAAGAAGATGGGGGGAGATGGGAATACTTCAGCATTTGACTGCTCATGGATTTGTTCTATCACCGTGATGCCCATTAAGCCAGATTTTGGAAGAAAAAGATTTGCTTCCCACTTCCCCACAGGACCAAGAAGGGGAGTGAGCTCTGCACCCTTCAAAGCATCCCCATACCTCCTATCCAATTCATAAATACATGTTTGATCCAGCAAGGTGCTGCTGGCTTTCATCTCCCACTGAATTCAATGCAGACTTCCCGGCTCATGAGAAGAGGGGTCCCAGATGGGAAAACAATTTGACAGATGCTTGCAAAGGATTAAGAGTTTCCAGTCCCTCAGAGTGGTGCCTGCACTGACAGAGACATGATCAGAGGGAGGAACTGCATTTAAACCAAACTGAAAAGCTACCTCCAGTGAGTGGATTATAGAGTGCTGTCATCCAGCATGAGCTTCCCTCTACCATCTCTCCTGGTAGGGATAGTGGACAATATTATAACCTGGTGCAGCAGCAGCAATATTAGCCCTCCTGCTTCTCTCAATTTCTCCTGCTACAGCAAGTGGGGAAAGAATAGGTCTTGATTCAAGAGGAATTTAGGGATGTGCATTGGTATTTCCATTGTGCAGCATGAAAAGGTGGAAAAGCTGGGAACCTTCACAGAAGCACTTAACTCCAGCATTTAGCATGACCAAGCAGGTCAAGGGAGGTGATCTTGCCCCTCTGCTCTGCTCTCCTGAGACCCCATTTGGAGTACTGCCTACGGTTCTGGTGTCCCCAGCATAAGGACATGGAGCTGTTGGAGCAAGTCCAGAGGAGGCCACGAGGATGATCAGGGGCTGGAGCAGCTCCTGTATGGGGACAGGCTGAGAACATTGGGGCTGTTGAGCCTGGAGAACAGAAGCTGCGTGGAGACCTCAGAGCAGCTTCCAGTGTC
>WYDI02024183.1:0-41645 GCA_009867235.2 Psittacus erithacus
GCCAAAATCAAAAACACAGCACTGCACCAGTTACTAAGAAGGAGAAAAATGACTGCTACTGCTGAACCCAGGACACTCTGTAAATTACGTCATTCTCATCAAGTATTTTTGAGAACATGTAGTACCTCAGCTTTTTGCATACATGTAAATATATTGTAGTGTCAAAGAGGCTCAATTAAGTGAGCACAATATATCAAATATTACCAGTATTGTCTGTTGTTACACTGTAAGAAACTCCAGCAAATGCCTAGTGTTAACAATAGTAATTCAACATCAAAATGGGTATCTCGTTCTTTTCTTTCCTTCCCCTGTGACATATTGTCACCTAAACCAGAATCATTTGTTCATTTCTAGAAAATTCTACTCTAAGTCTGCATATAGTTTGATGTTGGAAGTTACTGTATTTCTGACTGTATGCTAGACATTTATAAATCTTTGTAGGATAGTTCAATACGTATATATATACACATATATATCATGTGCTTGCACTGCTTACGGAAAGCAGTTGTAATAAACTTGGTGAGAACAACAGTAGGTTGTTCTAGCCACCAGCCTAAGCTATCTATTGCATCATCATCAAGTTTAACGTCGTTAATCACATATATGTGAAAAATACATAATGGTAGCAATTATTCAGCTGCTTGTGGGTAGACTGTACAAATTCAAATACAAAGGAACAAATTCAGCAAAGTCAGAGCATCAATAACCTTAGCAGTGATAGAATAGCACAAACAGATCCGGAATTCTTGTACTTAGTGTATTGTACTTAATTTTAATTTTTAAAACATTTCAGGTGATCCACAATCATGATTTTAAAGAAACTATATTTCCAGCCATCAGGAACTGTAACATTTTAAGCTATAAATTCTAAAGTAGTGGTTTTCTTTATTCTGCTCTGCGTATAAGAGAAAAATTAAAGATGAAGGGTGAAAAAACCCACTGAGCTGTGTTTCTTTCATCTGTGTAGCTACAAAGGAAAGGAAAACAAGAGGAAAACACACACAAGGTAACTACCAGGTTCTGCCCTGTTCAAGATAACTGCCTCATTGTGTCCATTATAAATGTTGTCATGACTCTAGTTCAAACTTTGGCCTTAAACAATGGAGATCACAAAATACATATTTGCTACATATTGAGAATGTTATGGGAATGACCTAAATATTTTATACAAGAATAGCAATACATCTTGAACAAACATCCTCTAGCCATAACACTCTGGAACATGGACTGCTGAAACAGTTGTGGCTTGAGAGAGGTTTCTACAGGAAGACTAATAGTCCCAAAGTAAACTCATTTACAGGTCTACTTTTAGAGAGGCTTTCTTTTTTCAGTTTACTGCAGAAAGACTGTGTGGTGAGGGAGGTGGAGGTTTCCCTGTGTGTGCTCTTCCCTGAGGGCTTCACTGAGGAAGAATTACTGTAAATTCACAAGATGCTCTATGGAGCCAATAGGTCACCAGAAGACTGTACAGGCACAAGCTGAAGATTATTCCCATATCTTTTCCTTTCTTTGTCCATTCTTTGGACTGGCTGATTCTAGAACATGGGCATAAAAGGCAACATCTACTTAGGAAGCTAAGTAGAGCCTAGATGTTGGCAATGACCCAGATACTGCAGCTTGGACATACATACACTGTTAAATTCATAAAATTCCTTGCAAGGCTTTCTGCCACTGCAACTGCAGCCATTGAAAACTCTGAGGTCTTTTTAATGTAACAACATATTTATCACTAGATCTTACAGTGACTTTCTAAATGAACTATTAGGAAATAAGAGCTTCCACAGTTCTATGAGCTACTAATATATAACTCTGATTCTTGTCTTTTTTTTATTTTTCAGATTTTTGTTATGCCTTGTTTTTGTCATAAGTTTCTCCTTAGCTGTTGCCGATTTTCTCTTCAAAAAACACTCTTTTAATTATTGGTTTATTGTTATTTTTGGATTTCCTTGTCTGCTGTGTTTATTGGCTTTTTTTTTCATCAGTTTAACCTTCCTGTTCAATTCTTGTTGCATTTCTAGTAATGTACTGCATGAATCCCAGTTCTAGAGAGAAGACTCTAAAAGGTCTGTGGCTGATAAAAGGCGACAAGACTTTCCAGTTATTATACATCTCAAGATTATACAGAGATGCTTAATTACTTTTAGCAGTTAATGAACACATAATTGCACCAAGAACAACATGATGTTCTCTTATTACTTAGCATGCATAAGACTATTTGCCAGATTTTCAGATCTGATGGAATTAGGGAACTGGATGAAACATAAACTCAATTCACTGCATATTATTACAACTATATTTTTAGTAGGGATAGTAGGAATGATCACTAGAAAACAGAAAAAACCAAAATGTAACAGACTTGTTGCACTTCATTCAATAATTGCAGTAACTGAAGTAACCTTCAGCTGTAACTGCTGATTATTTTAGTCTTGAGGTAGTAACAGGATCAGAAATTATTCTTCCATCTCTAGAAACACATTTAAATCACAGCAGTCTTGGGCCATTATCCAGACCATGGTCCACCCTTCAGGCCAAGCCTGAAGGTTAGCTGAAAGGTTCAGGCAGACAACCTGCAGCTGTTTGTTTCTCTCTTAACACAGATGAGACTGCCTCACCCAATTTCTGTGCTTATTGTTTGGTTTCTTTTCAAATACTACTCCAAAGTATTGTAATGTGTTCCTTGAAAGGATTATCAACTACTTTTTAAGGACCATGTATCATGCTGCACATTATAAAGAAACCACTCTTAATTTAGTAAACTGAAAGAGCCCAGATTCAAATTTGCCAAGTATAAAGTCAAGGAATTCTTATAAGAGAAATCCTGGGTGAAAAATTAATGCTTGCTGGAGTCTTGGTGCCTCTATCTCTCTTTTAGTAAGCCCTCCTTGTGAAAGAAGCTGTGAACTGGCTCCAGATACACACCCTCAGAAAAAAAAAAACAGCAATATTTTACATCTCTGAAGTGAGCAACTTCAAATCTCTGGCAGATGGACTAGACAGCAGCTCCATTGACTATTCAGGGGAAATTATAAACTTCTAAAGCTCTGTGGTATATTGGTGATGCAATCTATTTTAGCTATAGAAACACAGTAAGAATATTTGTGTGAAACACCAAAGAAACTGCAGTTCTGAACTCTTTGTGCTGAGATCTCTGGAATTCCTAAGACTACTGATGGTCAAAAACACTGGCACCGTGTAGATTTTGAAGCTGGTTTTATCTACTGGTTTTTAGATGACTGAAGACACACTAAAATTGAGCACTTCTTTTCTGAAAGATCTTTTATTACAAAGAACATCCATGATAGCTTTTTTCCCACTTTCACCCTTAGTTAGGGACTTTACCAAGTTAGGTATATATGATGCAGAATACAAATGAGAAATAAGGCAATTTCCTTTAGAAGAAACTGAAGAACTGTACAGATAATTTTCTAATTCAGTATCTTCAATAATATAAGTGTAAACAGAAAAATCTTTAAAGAACACTCTGAACTGCAAAAGAACACTCGACACTGGCCTGGCTTCTTGTACATCTATAAAATACAAACATTTAAGAGACAGCTTCTGCATAGCTGAGATTGTTAAAACCTTGCTTTTCAGACAGCACCTGAGGCTCTACATTGAAGCTGATGCTACACAGCTAGTTGTGAAAATTAACAGGTAAGTCACTATAACTGAGGAGGTAAGCATTTATCTTGCATGTAAGGCACACTGATTAGAACATTTTCAGAATACTCATTACCAGCAAGTGTTAAATACTACAAGTTACTCTGTGGGCCGGACTGAATTCAGAGAACCAGAAATAATAGGACTATAAAAACGATACATAGCTAGCAACAGTCAGGGCTTGCTTAGGGATACATGTAAACACAGTCTGGATAGGACACTTAATAGGATAAATAAAGGGGGGAAAAGAAAGGATAAAGCAAACAATGTATCAAATGGTGTAGAATACAAGTCTTTCCCATAGCAAAGATACCTGCTTCTGTTACCCTTTCTCCAGAGTTACTCTTTATGTAATGTAGAAGCTGTCTGGATACGTGCTAGCTTTAATTCTCCAGAGACAGTCGCTTCCCTAGTTTTCTGCCCTAACAGACACACGGTCCTCTCTCTTCTCTTCCTCTCTCTTCTCTTCACTTCCTTAGGTGTCAACCACAGCCGAAGTTTCTTGGAATGACAGAAAGTTGTGGTCACTCTGGATGGGAAAAGATATTACAGGTCTAAATTACAAAACCTACAAAAATGACAATTGCTCATTGAGAAACAGTGTCTTAGGAGTAAGCCCTGGACAAGTTACTCATGCAGGCTATAATCTCACGACAGAAGGCTGAAAATGATGGGCTGGGCAATTAGCCATCAGGTGTGACACAAGCTCACTATGCTTTTGAGGACTATGGACTCAATGAATGACTGCATTCTGTATGATGTCAATGAAAATAGTTGGAATGGAACTAACACATATCACATGTTTGTTCACAAGCAGGTGATTTCCTGAGTAGGTATTAAAAGCACTGTGTTTGGGCTTTCTTTCTTTGTTTGTTTGTTTATTCTTGTTTATTATTAATTACACATTATGTTCATGGAAATCACTCTCTATAATTATACAGACTTAATTATACAGATTTACTTTGTTACTAGTTTTAGTCTTGGCCTTTGACATTCATACATCAGTATATCTATTTGCTATTTTTTACATTCTTCTCTATGTATACCTACTAGATTTGATAGAAAGTCCTATTAAAAAGAGAGAATGAAATTGCCAATTAATACAATACCTGTAGCTTGTCTTAGTCATGGAAAGGTTTTATGTATTGTCACTTATAATTTAGATAATTTTTTTTTACTCATTAGTCTTACTTTGTGTATACCCTTTCCTCTTAATGAGAGCAGAAAGAATTTGCAACCTACTGAGTTAGCTATCATAATGGTAAGCTTGTTTTGGCCTTCCCAAACCACAGGTTTTGTTACATTATAAGCCAATTTAGCAACAAAGCCCTCTTAATAAGTACAGTTCAGCAGTGTTTAAAAAGAGACATAAAATGATCAGCTCTTCATATATTTGTTCAGTGTATAACAGCACAGAAGGTCTTGGTGCAGCAAAATCCTATGTTGGTTCAGCTGGATCATATGCTGCCCACATTTGCTGATTGTCATGGTGATTTACAGTTGTGACCAAAACTTTCCTGCTTCCACACACTAATAATTGTAGGCTATTTGTAACATTCATGGCCAAAAGCATTGGAAATATACTCTAAGGTACTAGTAAATTTAACAACTGTCATGGAATTTCCTGGACATTAAAACTCAATCATCAATAGTTTTAAATTGTTGGAATTGTCCTTTACATAGTTTTGGCATGTTTCCATATCACTCCCAGGGGCAGTTCAGGGATTAGCACAAGCCAGTGGTCACTTGCAGTTTGCATGCAGCCACCTAGTTTGGAAACTAAGAAAATACAACAGTACGGATCTGATTTGTTGTGTGCCAGTGAGCTTCACTGGCAGGGAAGGATCCTGGAAACAGAAGGCTTTTGTAGGTCCTCATAGTCTGACTGTCAAAAATATCATACGATATATGCAGAAACATATTTTTCTTTATTTTTCTTTAAATGGGTTTGTAGTTGCAGTCATAAGTCTTTGTATAATCATGTAACAAAACCAAACTTGCCTCTTCTACCAGGAAGGAGAGGAAAAGGAAGGAGTGGCAGTTGGTCATACTAGTGTCTTGGTTAAGAGGCTCTACCAGGTCATACTGACTTGCCCTTGGGAAGGAATGACTTGTTACCACTGGTTACTTTATGGCTGTCAGTACTCAACTGGGAGTGGAATACACTGGATTAAAATAATGAGTGGCTCTTTACTTTTCAGGATAAAACCACGATGCTCATTAGGAATGATAATAGACTACCTTAGCTATATAATAAAATTTACTTTTAATGCTTAGGGGGGAAGAAGGTTGCTGAATGTTTTAGGCAGATGAGGTTAAGTCAAGTAAGTTGTTTGCTCTAACTATATAGCTCTTCAGAACTTTTCGGTTTAGATTAAAAAAAGACAGTTCTCTTGAGCTGAGAGACAGTTTCTGCATAAAATTGTTCTCTTCTGCTCATTTCTGTACACAAGAGAAAGCCTGAGAATTGTAAGCAATGTATAGATTTTTACACTTGCTCTATAATGATATTGTTACTTTATTCCTGCATTTATGGGTGAAACATGCTTTTCATTTTACATATCTTAGGATCTGAGCAGAATCATGATCCTGACTCACAGATGGTGTTTATTAATTTCTCAATTTTTCTCAAAGTGGAAAATACTTGAACACTGTCTCTAAATAAGTTTTTCTTCTACTCAGGAAGAAAGTTGAAACAATTAAGACTATAGATTTTATTGGATTAGTCCAAGTTAATGAATTTAAAATAATGAAAATATCATTAATAACAAAGACCTTTCAGCACTAACCATTATATAAGGATCATAGTCTGCTTGTCCAAACATTAATTATGTTTCATATTTTCTTTATATTGCTCTACAACCTCTGGAAATGCTCCCCAAGTTAAAACTCGGTGTAATTTTGAACACTGGCGTATCAGAAACAACCCTGCAAGGGTAGTGGGAACAAGGAGCCAGGTATGGAGACAGGAGAAGAGAAAAAGAATGTGCTGGTTCAGTCCTGTAGTTTCAAAAATACAAACAGGGGGAAAAAAAATGTTTCTTGTCAACCTAATCATCATTAAAACTGTGCACAGTTCAACTAGTACCTACAAAAGAGACTTTTATGAGAAAGTCAGTATAGAGCAGTGTACTGTTAACCCTGTTACTGAGTTTCTTTTTTCTAGATATAATTATTTCTGTTTAAGTTTTAAAAAGTGAGGCAGAATTTCCCTCAGTATTCCTGGTTCCTCACAGTAAAATGTTTTTGTGACCTTCCCAGTCACTACAGAATGAGTATGTAAACTATTCACTGACTTTAATTCAACTTCTCTAGATCATTAGTTTCCTGAAATGAGTAGAGTCACCTGAGTTACCATAGATATTCTTTCTTAACAGAACGAAGGCATATGCAAAATAACACCTAAATCAGCAGTACTTCTGTATACCCTCCAAATCTGAGTTGCACAAATCACAATTTTAAATCGCACTCCTCTTTCTTTGTCTCCAGGGGGGCAGAAGAGAAATCATAGATAACCAAACCAGATTTCTTCTGTGTTATTTGTACTGCAAACAGCTAGAACAAGTCAGCACACAGAATTAAGCTGAGGGAAAGAAAATTTTGGCCATGGACAGAAAGAGTAGGATAAAGGCTAGAAATGAGTCAGAGATGACCTTAAGATAACAAGCAGCGTTTATAATTCTTACGAATTCCTCCCAAATTACAAGATTTTTGTTGGTCTCATGGTGATCCTGTGAATCTCCAGCCCACTCAGGAATTTCTGCCTGTTTAGTAAAAGTCCCCTCTTCCAAACAGCTCCCAACTTGTGAAATGAGAGAGGGGCCAGGAGACAGAGCTGAGGAGAGGACTGTGCAGGACAGGAGAAGAAGAAATGGGGCAGAACACATGCATGGAACAAAAGAACATCACTCCTTTTGGAGTCAGGGCAGCAGGTATGACTGCTGTCAAGCAAGAGCGCTGGAAGAAGATGATAACCACAAAGCATACTGGATACAGAAGAATGTCTTCATTAATATGGCACATCACACACTCCATGGATAGGGAAAGCAGCAGCTCACTTGATGCACAAACACATTTTCTTAAAGATCTTATCATTCAGTGGCATCACGATTCATGACTACAAAGGCAGAAATGCTGGATTTCAGTAACAAGGAGAAAAGCAGCCGCTAATGGTTCAAGAGAATTTATTAAGGGAAGATGTGATCAGACCTAATAATCTGCCTGGGTAGTAGCCTAGAGATAAAATGAGAAGAGGCTATTTAGAGCTCTACAACACACATGAAGGTGATCTGCAGAGGAGTTAAATTCTTTTAATTGACCACATGACATCAGTCACAGTCATATTTTGCAAGATCAAACATGCTGCTAAACCTGAAAAAATACTACTTTAAAAAAGACAGTAAGAAAAGCCCAACAAAAAACCTAACACTATAAAGAATGCTCCGCAATTGCTGAATCATGATTGGATGGGTTTTGCTTGTTTTACATTGAATATGACACAGGATCTCTACTGTCTCCAAATTATCAAATAGAAAAGAAAATACTGAGACATAGATTAGGCAAAGAGTCAGGCGAGGATGGATTTGCAAAAGCTGCAGATAATGCGACATCAAAAATTTTAGGTGCTTGTGTGCAAAAGGCCTCAGTGACACAAAAGGAAGTTCTCCATGCCCTCTGCGATTCTCTGTGTGCTGAACAACTGCAATCTTGTATCTGTTGTTAAATAGGTAGCTGATCCATAGAAGTGGACTTCCAATAGCAGGTACTGGCAAATATTCAGAAGATGTGCTTTCTGCCCAGCAGCATGAATTTTCCTTATTCGCCAAATCAGAGAGTTGAAAAGTAATCACAGTACCTCAGTGGTGCCATGCAAGTTCCCAGGGCCTCAGAAGGAAACTGGGAGATGAAGTCCATCATGGGAGGCTAAAGCTTGCTTTCTTCTTCATGTAGTCCCTAGTAGAGTTGGAGCTGGCAGATGAGACACTGTAAGTATGGGTATTCCTGACAGTTATCTACGTAGCACAGAAGGTCAAGAAAGAGACTTTGTTCAATCTCAGTGAGGAAGTAAAAGGCAGACTGGAAGCTATTAAATTAAAAATTAGAAGAAGAGGAGCCTTGAACAATAACAGTAAGCTTTCAACACAAAGATAACGTAGCTGAAGAGAAGAATAAAAGCAGAACAGCAATTTGTTCTGCATGTGGAGTGATCACTGCATGCTTGTGTTGGCAGAAGAGGAAACCAGTGAGCAGGGAGAGGCTAGGGGCGAAAAGAGTACTGAAAGAGACTGGACAGTTTCGGATGGAAGAAACTGTGCTTGGGCAGAGGGATGGGTTTGGAGTGCAATCATTTCCAGTTTCTGCCATAAAATCAAAATAAAGTGGCTGGAGAAGGAAGACATGGTGTATAGTATTGACCATGGTTGTATTTGTGTGTTTGTTTTGTGCATTTGTTTGTTTTCCAGGACACTAAAAGTTCTTGTAAAGACACGAGTGAAGAACTGAGGAGTGACAGAAGCTAGTGAATAGCTGATGTTCTCTGCAGAGCTGTTTGGCCAGGAATGTGGCAGGAATATGACTGCAAGGCACCACCTCATAAGGTTCTTTAACTGTACTTTTTCAAAAATCTTGTTTGCCGAAGCCATATTTTCGAAACACCATTGGGTTAACTCCTGCCATACTAACAAGAACCTTAACATCATTACAGTTCAGACAAATTAATTTTATCTGCATATCTTGGCTTAAGCGTACTTTGCATCTGAGATAGCTTCCCAGCAGACTAACTCTGAGCAAATTAAGTCGGTGAACAAGAAAGCGTTGAGCTATCGAGCCACAGCGGAGGAGGAGCGTCCGGAGAGCCCACCAGACCATGGGCATCAGCACCGACTGCGGGGCAGGCGCCACTCTCCGCTTGCTGGCTGGCTGTGGCCGGGCTGTGCGCAGCCCTTGTTTTCCCTGCACGTTAACGCCCGGGCCACCGCTCATCACCTCCACCAGCAGAGTGGGGTGGAGACTCTCGCATCACCGGGGCTTCGGTCACCATCGCGCGAGCTCCCTGGCGCTGGTGCAGGGCTGACGGCCCAGCCGGGCCATGCGGACGGGCGGACAGGGGCCAGTACCGCGGACACTGCCTCAGCCTCCCTGCAGCCGGGCACAGGCGGATCCTGCAGCACCGAACCGTGGGGACACTGACGGGGTGCTGAGCCCGCAGCTGCGGTCGCTCTCCGGCGGCTGGGCCCCCCGGCTGTGGTCGGTGGGAGACGGGGGAGCTCTTCCCGGCTCCCTGCCGCGTACAACCTGTGTTTACACAGGGCGACTCCCAGGCTCCCGAGTTTAGTGTTGGGACTAAGTCATCACGATTATTCCAAGGGAAGAGCTCTGCTGCAGCTAAAGAGAACAGAGGAAAACGGGCGGGAGAAGTGGCGGCGGGTCAGAAAAGGGTCCCCGTGCATGTTTGATTTGTCAGCAGTTAGGGAGTACCTCTTACTATCTTTGCTGCTCCTTCCCTTTAAAGTAAGTGTTTAGCTTGAAACTCCAGTATAGTAACTCGGGGATTCATCCCCTAACTCAGGGATTTATGCCCTAACAAGACAACTGCGTCCTCCTCCATGGATGCCCTGGGCGCTTGGCGAGCGGCAGCGGTGTGCCCCAGTGACTTCCTTCTTTCCCGAAGGTGTTCCGCGGACCCTGTCCCCGGTGGAGCCTGGTGTGTCCGTGTCCCCTAACCCCGGTACTCCTGCCCAGGGCTCTCTCACCCCTGTTCGGGCGGCCGCGTGCTATCTCCGGTTTCTCTGCTGGAGGACCTGCGGTCGTGACGGTTCCAGCCCAAGGGAGATGGGGAGGGGTGAGAGACACAGTCCCCATCGTGCCACACAGGTAGCGTCCGACTCCAACCCTGCCCCGCTGCGCTTCCGTCGCGGTCCCCCCACGCCCGGCGCCCCCCGCCGGCGCCGCCTCTCCTCGCGTGACCTTCCCAACATGGCGGCACAGCCGCTCCCTCCGCCCGCCGCCGCGAGGGGCCTCCCCGGCGAGGGGGCGGTGGCCGATCAACCGGGCGGGGCGGGAGAGCGGCCGAGGGGCTGGGCGGGCCGCGCACACTGGCAGGCGCTGGGCCAGCAGACGGCGGCCGCGTTGGGGTGCAGAGGCCCCTGCGCACTCTCCCGCTGCTGCAGAGGGAGCCGGCCGGGAGCCGGCGTCGCCTCGGCGGGGCAGACGAGGGGCGAGAGGCGCTGGAAAGCCTTGGCCTCCCGTACACCTGCGCCCTCCGGGGGCGGCGAGTGGGTGTAGCCTCCGCCGATCACCTGGATCCCCGCCCCGTGGAGCCTCCGCCTCTGTCTCCGCCTGGCTGGGGAAGGTGCCGCCGCCGCGGAGCGTGAGACTGACCGCGGGCAGCAGGGCCGGGGCGCGAGGGGAAAGCCGAGTGGGAGCTTGCGGCGCCGGTGAGGCCCTGACAGCCAGGGCGAGGCGGGCAGGAGGGCGGCGGCCCCCGGCCGGTGGAGCCTGCGGCGTGGAGCAGTGGAGCCGCGGCAGGATGAACCCCAATGTCACCTACGCCAGTCGCAAGCGGCGGAAACCTGTGCAGAAAATGTAAGTGGCCCCGCGGGACGGGAGGGTAGGGAGGCGGATAGGGGACACTGGCTTTCTGGCGGCTCGGCACTGCGCCGTGGAGGCCCGGGGTGCCGGCCGGTGCACGGTGCGGTGCAGGGGCGCCCGGAGGAGGTGGCGCTCAGGGGTACCAGAGGGGCTTACTGACTTTAGCTTTGTTTCTTTAAAGAGAAAAGGGGTGTCGGGGCGCGGAGGGTCGGGGCTGTGGAAGGAGGGAGCCGTGCCGACAGCGCGGCGCAGCCGGCTGACCTACATTGGGAGGCATCTGGGGTGACGGCTCCGAGCGATGCCTGCCCTCGCCCCACCGGAGGGGGTCCCGCTTGTGGGTCCTGCCGGTGGGTGGGCGGGTGAGTTCGCGCGGTCGCTGCCGCGCTCCTGTGATCCCGGGCCGCTCCGCTCCTCTCCGCAGTGCTGCGCGTCTGTCGGCGTGCTCAGGTGTCTCTGCCGGCGTCGCGGGGTCTGAGCCGGGAAAGGCTCGGCCGATTCCCACCCTGCAGGGCTGTGTTTTAGCCTGTTTAGGAGGGCTGAACCAGCTTTAACCCCGAGGTGCTGCAATACGTGTTATTATTTGTCAGCTTCAAACAAACTCAAGCGCTGAGACAGATCGGAAGAGGAAAAGAAAAAAAAACAAAACCAAAAACAAAACAAAAAACCAGAAAAACAGACCCCAAAAATTTCTGTCCGTATGGTGGCTGTTTGTTGTATTAATTTATCATTTTGAAACTCTAGGAACAGCTTAGCGCATGAGTAATTTCATATAATGCACCTGCTTTAGATTGAGTCCCAGGCTTTGAAGGCTCCTCTGAAACGCTGGCCTCAGGAGAGTGTTTTTTCAGGCTAGAGGAGATGCTTAACTTGTACTTTCAACTACTGAGTTGCAAGAAAACTAAGCAAAGCTCAAAAAATCCCCTTGTATTTTTGCGGGGTACTTTGGTGCATGTAAAATACCTGCCAAGACCTCTAAAGTGTTGAAGAAGAGAATGACAAATATTTAACGAAATTCTATTGTGAATTACATGTTTTTAGATTTACAGCAGACAGCTGGCCTGGGGGGTAGAGGAATTAGCTCGAGTGCTTGCTTCTTTACGTTTGGAGTTGTTAGAATGAATGCATGTACATAACTGAGGCTTCACCCTGCAAATTAACACAAAGTCTAAAGGCTTGAAAATTCCCTTGCTAGAAGATGCATTCCCTATGAAAACAGCAGTGTTTGCTTTTTTGATTGTTATTTTCCAAGTAAAAATGTAGAAGTACCAGGTTAAATTCATTCTGTAGATCTGGAAGAATGATATGAAGTGAATATGTTTTTTCTTGAAGAAATAAAGATACATTTGTGGTATTTTTAGATTAGCAATAACTAATGCAGATAATTCTGGAGCTGTGATTGTGAAAGGGCGAGGTGTTCTGCCTTGCTGGTAAAATTGCTTAATGTCTGGCTTACTATTAAATTCTGGTTAGTCTTGGTTAGAGGATGTGAAGCCTTATGGTAGTATCTACATATGTAATCCTTTTCCGTGTATCTCCTCTTTATGTAAGTTGGCCCAGCTTCTCTGATTAGTTGAACTTCCAGCCTTTTTTATTACCAGTGGTTCTGTTTATCTGTAAGGGACTTTGCCCTTTAGGACTAAAGGAGGGAAGTGTGTGTTTCTTCTTAAAAGTATTAAAATAGTTTGGTGCCTCATAAATTGAAGTGGAGGCTGGTAACTAACCCACCTTTCTTGGATTGCTAGAAATTGTTTTTATGCAGGACAAATTAATTTTGCACATAACATGTATGTGTTTTTTCTCTCCTAAAAATGGCTACGTCCTTTGGTTGCTTTTGCTGTTAGACCAACCTTACAGGACATTGCAAGCAGGTCAGAGGGTTCCCATTTCTCACATACATAATTACAGAACATACTTTTAGGCCAGAAAGTGAGAGAGGCAATTAGCTTTTGCAACTGACTGGGGAGGGAGGGTAGATGTACTTGCTGCTTTGTTTGACACTACCATGGCTTAAATATGTTTGAGGTTGATGTTTCCTCCCCTGGTAGAAATCATAGCTTCCTCACCCACCTGCCCCCCCTTTTCCTTTTTTATTTATAGAAAAGGTGATACATTGTTGAGACTGGTATCTTTTATAGAAGAGATTGTTTCTGTAGATAGTTCTTTCAATGTTTTATTTCCTGCCTATGTAACTCTGAATGGAGCATCATAATTGGTAACCTGTGGCAGCAGGCAGCTAGCTTACAGAAATGGAAGAAGCTATTAATATAACATCATATTTGCCATGGAAAAAAAATGAAGTAGATTATTAAATACTTCTTGCTTCAGGTACAAATGACTCCTTAAAGCCATGTTTGTAACTCAAAACCAGTTTAAGAAGCTTCCCCCTGCAGCTCCCTGTTTTGATTATGTGCGTTGTGAAGAACCAAACTTAAAGGGGAATCTCAGGCTGTAGCCTGGCAGTGCTGAGGGTTGAAATGTGTTGCTTCAGTTCAGTAGCGAATTACAGTATCACAGCTGAAAAAGAAAAGCATGGGGGCACTTAACAGGCAGCTCTTTCTGCAGTTCATCATTTTATCAGGGCAAAAAGTTAAAAAAAAAAAAAAATTAAAAAAAAAATGCCCACTAAAACATGTGCTCTCCAATTGCATGTACAGTGCTACAGAAATCGCTTTCTTAAAACCTGGGAAACTTTCTAGTTTCCTTCCAATGTGATGTATGAACCCTGCGAGTCCCTCTGGTGGCAGCACGTCTGTGGGACCTCTCGCACCCCACTGGAGCTTGGGCAGCAATGGATGACCCCAACTTTTTGCTTTTTTGCTTTTTTTCTTTAGTCCTGAATTCCTTTTCTCTGGGAATTATTAACTGACCTGCTGAATTAATATAACAGTATTGTAGTAGGAAGAATAAAATGCAGATTTTATGGAACTGGGGATTGGTGCATATAGACTCTAATATTGGGTAAAGGATATTAAATAAGTGTAGCTCCACACTGTAGTTTTTATAGTTTTTTGCCTGCTAGCTCTGATTTGTCGTGTTTTTCTGTTTTGTCAGTGTTCCAATAGGAATTGTTTTGCACAACTGGATAAACGCAAAAGACAAGGAGCAGGTTGGGGAGGTGTAGATGTTTCATACTATGCAGGCATGAAATGCATGATGGCATGTTTCTTTAGCTTGTGATATGGTTTTGTTCCGTGTTATCTTAAATGTATTAATGATATGAAATACTCCAGAGAAAAACGTTTGACTGGTTGAGCTTTAATTTGAGTAGCTGTAGTAATTTCAGAAAGCAGTGCAGAGATATTTTAATGTGCGAAAAAAAAAAGAAAAAAAGTAAACTGTTTATGTATTCTTTCAAGACAAACAAGAAGTGCCAGAACAAACTTTTAAAATGGAAATTTATGAGAAAAGGAAAAATAATCATTAAAAGATTCCTTTGTGTACAGCAGGATCTGATACAAACAGCAGCTTGCGCCTCTTTTTTGAAAAGGAGGCAATAAAACTGATATTGCATGCAGAATAAACTTATTAGATATAAGTGATAGCCTTGCCAGTCTTGGGGTACCTGTATATTACATGTAGACTGCTACTTAAAATTCGCTGTTTTTAAGGCTTGTGAGGTGTTTTTGGTTGGTTGATTTTTTTGGTCAATACTTCTTGCCGACATGTACTTCTTACAAGGAGAACCTGAAGCAAATGGAGGTAGACAGATGTAGATATCATGGTCAGTAGATGTGCACATACTTTTTAAATTCTTTTTCCTGTTTTGAAAGAGCTTTGGGTTGTCATCTTGAACAGTAATAAAATACGTTAAAAGCAAGTGTGAAACTTTAATTCTTGATTGGTGTTCTGGCTGTCTCTTTAGCTCTGATGGAGGCCTTCATACACCAAAACAACCTGAGCAAACTACAACATTGTTTACTAGTAGAAGACAGTTGCCCAGCATCAGATGAGTAACACACTGCTGATTGAGGTGGGGTTTGCTTTAGTAAAAACAACTTTATCCTTCCAGTGGCCTAAATCTTCGCTGGCTTTATTGCCTGCTAAAGAAGTCACTGGAAACGGTCTCATGCCCCTTCAGGATGGGTTGACAACAACTTTTGTCCAAAGAGGTCAATAGTCTGTGTTGTATTTGTTGCTTCCAAAGGAATTGTTAGCTGAATTTTCAGTAATTGTAAACTCGCTGTGGGAAAGAAGAGTAAATGCTTAGAAGTATTTTTCAGTTGCTAAAGTAAACAGAATTTTGGAGGATGTCATCTATTGAAAGACTTTCTTAATGGTAGCTCATGCATTTCATATACCTGACCTGCATTGAATTAAATCATATAAATATGAATAACTTGTGTTACTGCATGTACTACTAAATGAGATAACAAATATACCTAGCTGTAAAGATTAAATCCGTTGGCTAGATGACATGTATACTCTTACGTCCTTCTTTCCTAAGCAATAAAACTGTTCTGATGAACTCCAAATTATTTTTTTAAATAGAATTACTTCTTTTAACATGTAGCTTATCCTTAGTGCTTATCTTGCATGTTATTGTGTTTCCTGACTTAATTCCACACTTCAGTATTGTTAATCAGTTACCATGCCTTTTAGTACTTGGGTTTTGATTTTTTTTTCTCCTTTTCACGTTTTTTGTTGTCATATTATGAAAAAAATAAATTTGCGTTTTCATTTTCTCAAAGAACTGCTTCAATGTCCCTTTAAGAATACAAATTAGCATGTAAATACTGAAACTTATTTTGGCCTTTTCATAATAATGAATTCTCAGGTACTTGTGCACTTTCTTTGCAATAATTTGGTGCTGTTAATGTCTGTAAAGGCGCACATGGTAAGCATATGTAATGGAAAGTTCTGATTAAGTATTCTGTAGCAGACCTGTGAAAGTACTGGTCAGCTAATGTCATGATGTCAAATCCTTTAGAATTGTAAAACAAGAATTAAGAGTGCTTGCTTGTCTTGCACTGTTGGATGATAAGGATTGTAGCTCAGTTCAGAGGCGCTGAGTGTGTAGAGACCTCTGGCCTTTGATTAGGGAACTCAAATTTCCTGTGAAAGGTAAAAGATCATGAACTGAAAAATCAGCTTAAAATCCACCCCCTCCTTTAGTCCTTCCCGTACCCCCCTTTTTTTTTAATTCTTTTAAATAAAACACATACCACATACATGGATTTAATCTTGACATAGCATGCAATTTTCTTGAAGGTAATTTTCTGCAACGTAGCTAGGGCTGTCTTTAGCATCAAGGGTTTACATAAGTGGATGGAAAATGGTTTAGCTTGCTACTCACGCCCCTGGCGCTTCCGCCCTCATTCCCTTCATCACTGAAGGATGCCTTTTTATATAATGGATTTTAGTTGAGTGACAAGGGGGAAAACTAGGGAAAATTAGGGAAAATCAGTGTTTGCTTTGGAGGGAGGGAGCATGGTAAGATTTATGCTGCAAATAATGGTGACTTAATGTTCAGAAGTGCTGTATACTACACTTACAGAATCCTTATGCTTTGAACTAGTTAGGAGTAAGAAATCAGTAGAGAGTAAAGCAAAACATCAGTCTAACAGCTTGATGAGATAACTACACAGTTGCATATAGGTTGAGCTAACTTGTCAAAGTGCTTATAGAAGTTTTAAGCAAAGTGTGAAAATAAAAGTTGATATTTAGTGCTTGTTTATTTGGAAAAGATGGCATGTTTTGAACAGTTTGCATTTGGACCTCCACTTTTCAGAAGCAGACCTGTTTGATTTGATAGTAGTGAGCTGTTCACTGATTGTTATTCAACTGTTACTTGCTTAAATTTGGAATTTATTATCCTGTCTCTATTTGTGGCAGTTTAATACATAAAAATTATGAAATAACTCTTAATGTTACTGGTAACACTTAGTGATTTTTGAACTATATTTCATAAGGGTTATATTTAAATTGTGTTAGTCATATGGCTTGTACAAGTAAATATTCTACCAGAATAAGAAAATGTGAAGAAAGCTTTACTGAATTATTTTAGGTTTAATATTCACAGGGGGATATGGTAAGCTGCAGCTCTCCCAAGTGAGGGCTTGTGATCAAACCATGCATCCATTTGTTTGTCATCCATTGCAATTGGTGATGAACCTATGCTTTTTTTCCAAGAGAGAGAATTTTCATATTTCTTGATTAATTTGGTTCCCCACTTTTCCAGTGTTTTTAGGATAAAGCTCTGCTAGAACTTACCCTGCAGCAAGCTTAACTTTATCCATCTAGGGAGTAAGTAGCTGCTGATGATATATTTCTGTGTATGAACAACATTTTGTGTTACAGCATCTTCCAAGTTTTCAGGCTTCACGTAAGAATGTACCTCCTTTAATGTGCAAAACAGCAGTCACAGTGCTAGGGGAAAGGCAGTTAGACTTAAGTGCAAGTTTTTGACAAGTGACACTTGAATACACAATGCCTGTATAAAGAAGGGCTGGAATTTAAAGAAATGTATTAACATTTTGAATTTAACGTCTTGAATTTAGCAAGAAATGTAATTAAAACATAAAGCCAGATAAAAATAAGAATGTTCACTCTATCACTATTTGACTGGAAATACAGATGAAATTATTTTTCAGTTTACTTTCAGCAGTGGCAAAAATAACTATCAGAGCTCTTGCAATTTCTCACTGTAAAATTGATGTAAGGGTGAAGTTTAGATGCAGACTAAATGAAATACTGAAGAAATTAACTGCTGAATGTCTTCATGTTTAGTATTTTTGCAAGTGAAACATCTTGCAGAACCAACATTCCTTATGAGAGCTGCATGAATTGGTAGCTGCTGCACACCTCAATTAGATCTGCAATACTGGAAAAGTGAGAATAATCATTCTTTAATTAGAAAACTGTTTAATAAATATCATAAAATCCATACGGCGCATGCAGATGAATGATTTGGTTTCAGTATTGGTTTGTAATGACTAATTGTAATTCAAGTGAGTAGGGGTTTAAACATATTCCTAGAAGTCTGTGTATGTGGGAAGGTGTAAGTATTCAAGTGTCCGGAATTGGAGCTTAGGGTGGGTATGATTAGAAAATTGCAAGTTCGCAAAAACTTTGTTACATAATTCATCAGTAATAGTTTTTTAAAATTGTTCATTGTAAGGTACAAAGACGTCTTCATGCTCAAATGGAATTCTTTCAGCCGAGAAGTGTCTTAAAGGATGAGCTCAATAGCGTTTACTACAAAGATTTTTCCCTGCTGACTGAGCTGTATCTCTTGTTTACTTGTGCAGTTTTGTATGCCTTGCTGTCCAGCAAGTTACTAAAATGTCTGTTGTATGCAGCTGGCCTGTTGTATGCCTGTTCCAAACACTGACAAAAAATAAGGGCACCTGTAAAAAAAACTGTAACGAGTGAAAGTGTGCTGTCAAATGCATTTGTACACAAATATTACTAGGCGTTATTGAATCATTTGTAATATGACCATTCTGAAGAATTCAAATGACATTTGAGTGAAAGTGTGGGAAGCTTTTTACAAAAAAAATATTGAATCTCAGTGGTTTCAAATGTTCATTACATGTTCAAATAGCCATTGTAGCTGTCGCTACTTCATTTAAGTGTGTTTGTTGAATGGGGAATTAAACCATTTTAGATTAATTCCACTCTTCTTCCACCTCACAGGGAAACTGAAATCACTAGGAAGAAACATTTTGCTTGTTAAGGTTTTAAAGCGAATTTGTAACATTAGGCATGGCATATATTTACCTTAATTTTGGGAAGTAACTTAAGTTTGTATTGTGTTTGGTTTTTTTGCCACAGAGTAAAGCCATCCCCAGCTGAAGGAGTCAAGTCCAATCCATCCAAGAGACACAGGGATCGCTTGAATGCGGAGCTGGACCGCTTGGCTAGTCTTCTGCCTTTCCCTCAAGATGTTATTGCCAAATTGGATAAGCTGTCTGTGCTTAGGCTCAGCGTCAGTTACCTGAGAGCCAAAAGTTTTTTTGACGGTAAGGGCTGGGATTTTATTTGGACTGCTTGTAAAATACTGTTTATACTGTATGCTGTCTTCAGCTGTTTAAATACTTAAAACTTAAATTTATCTGTATTTTAATGGAACATCCAGTTGCGTGGGTATTTGCAATGTAACTGTATAAAGTAAACTTTCCAGTTTCTTGAAAACCAAATGTAACTACTTATATTTCACTTAAATCACCAGGCTCTTGAAGCTTTGCATTTGGAAGTAATATTGTCCTTAATGAGTCTTCCAGTCCTTGTCCTTAGACCATCAAAGATACTTAAGAAATTTCTTTTTTTTTTTTTTTCCTTTCTGAGAATTGCCTTCATAAAACTGTTGCTGTTCAAAACATATCATATGAGTTTCTGTGAGTTGTTTTGCATAGTGATGCATAAAAAATGACTTTGTTTTGATACAGTATAATTGCTAGTGCCCCTTCCTATTGTTTCTTGCAAAGGTGATTTCTAAAGAATAGAGGGAAAAGTCTTTCCTGTATTCACGTCCTGATTAATACAGGGCATGAGGCATTAAGATGACAGCTAAGGTTCTCCAGTCGTGTGGGCAGGTTTTCACTGACCCCAGTCCTGTCAAGGGTAATACAGCAGCACTTGTGCTTCTGGCCTGATTACTACTCCGTATTCTGTTGCACCACCTTAGAGCTGACTGAAGAATATTACCCCTCTTTCACTTCCTTAGCTGTTCTGTAGGAAGAGAGATGTGATGGCTGGCTTCATGCCAGTTTCTTCAGAGGCAGAAATAGTATGGTCCTTTTCATAGTAAAGTAGGCAGCTTGTACTTAATAATTGTTCTTTTCTATCAGTCAGTGAAGTTTTATAATATTACACTGAAGATGGAATTATATTGATCAGCATTAGCTAAGGAATCTTACTTGCATGGAGTTGATATAAAATTGCAAATTTTTAATTTTTATTTATTTAACAAAGTGTTTTGGACATTAAAATAACCTCTGTCCTTACCTGTTTAAGATTTAGTGTTTCTGCCTCTTGATGGTGACTTCATACCATGGATGAAAGGATTGAAGAAACTTAGCTGCCAAAGATAGTTCCAAAAATACAGGACACTTATTTTCATTTATTGTGTCTCAAGGCTAGAGTTGGCAAAATATTTCTAGCAGTGTTTTTTTCAAATTAAAATATTTGCTCCCATGAAATGAAAGAATTCTCCTGGCATGTCAGTTTCATGAAATTGTGTTCTGAAACAAATACAGTATTGCAAGTGTTTTGACTAGATGGGATGGAGTGATAAAAGCAAATCTCAATTTCTCATGCAATAGAAGCACTTGATTTTTGTTTCTCCCCCAACCCTGACAATTTGCACATTAAGGTGTTAGAATAAAAGGGTTTAAGGCTATGATTTCTGTATGGGGGGAAGCAATCATGGCTGTAAAGAGACAAAAATTACTTCACACCAAAATATACATCAGTTGCTTGTTTTTCATTTGAATGTGAAGGAAGCTTTCAGCTGTTGAGAGTGATGATGAATTAGATATATATTAATGGCAGAGAAGTTACATTTGCATTTCAGGTTGCACTTTTAACTACTATGGATCCAGAACTAAAGCAAACTTAACCTGTTTTTTTCACCTCAGTAGCATACTACTAGGATGATATTCATGTTAGATAAACATATGCAGCTAATGTTACCTTAACTGGAACACATCTGTAGAATATAGGGTATGTAATTGTACTGTAATGAATTTAGTGGCAGAATTTTAATTTGCCTTGCAAGAAATGACTTTTAAAACATCAAGTAAATGTGTATACTAGGTGCATTACAGCAGACTATTTTTCCTATAGTGTCCACAAATTAAAAAAAGCCTGATAAATGTGAAAAGATGAACAATTTGATGTTGCTTATTTTGTGCAAGACATTTTGAACAGTGTAAGATGAAGCAAGTTTTATTTATGCCTTTAGATAGAGGAGCATCAGTAAAAGCTGTCTTAACCTTTGGTGTTTTTTAGCAGAAAAAGGCTTTTTTTTTTATAATATTCAGGCCTTTGAACTGTAGGACTGTGAATCAGGTTGGTAGTTGGTATCTGTCTGAAGATGTTTAAAGGCTAACATCAATCACTGAAGATAAACAAAAGTAACTAATCAGTAACTATGACAGACCCAGTATTGAAAATAAGATTTTGTACCGGTTTAATATACTTAAATAACATGAAGTCTATCTTGGTTGAAACTTACCCTCCAAAAGATAAATTAGTTCTTTGAAGTACAGAGCTAATCGAAATACCCTGAAAACTCCTAGGTTGGAGTTGCACAATCTATGCAGTACTTCTCACAGAACTGCTTTTCTGAAGGAATGTCTTGTGTAGTTAAATATATGCGTAAAGCCCTGTAGAATAAATCTGACAAATGCAAGAGTGAGCACTGATTGTCACCTCGAGTGCCTAGAGTGGGCCAACAGGTCCACTTTATTAGCACAGCATGCCAAAGTAAAGGGAAACGCTAAATGAATAACAGGATGCAAATGGGGGGCGTGTAAATTCCTGCGGAAAGTAAAATATAAATGTGTAATCATATGATCTTGCTTGAAAGGAAACCCTGGTTTTTGCTGTAACAATAGATATTTTTTCAAGGAAAACACTCGCATTTTTCCAAATTTAAATAATCCAGAGTGAATGAATGTCTGTTTTCTGATGGCGGAAGGGCGTTGGGGGGGAAGAACTGTTTTGTGAAAGACATCTCAAGAAATTACATCAATTTGAATGTATGTTAGTTAGATGTCTGCAAGTGGGTTTTTTTTGGGTTTTTTTTTGTTTTTTGTTATTTTAAAAGCTAAGTGTATATATACATGCAAAGAAAAAACAAACAAAAAAAATCCCTACCCCCCAGTCATTAAGGTGGTACAGAATTCTCTCCAGAGCTACAGGCGGGTGAGTGTTTTTTCCATATTGTCAACTGAAACATGCCGAACTTCTGCATGCTTACCATATTTTAAGCCATAGGAAATGCATGTGTTTCCCCCCCCCCAACCTCAAAACCTCTTTCACTGATCCTGTTAAGCAGTTGCTTTTGATTGCTGTAGTTAGTGAAGGTATTGTGCTGCTAAGTGACCCCTTTGTATCACTACCCTTTAGATACACTGGTTCTGTGTGGTCTGGTTAGCCTTAAGTCTGCCTCATGTCCGAAGGCTTTCTGTATCCCCATGTCAAGCACTTCTGTAGTGGCTTAAAATATTGCGTCTCAAGTCTGCTTTTTGCTTTTTTTTTTTTTTTTAATATAAACTCAAAGTTCTTCTGTGGTGAGTCAAAGCTAATGAGTGATTTAAGGTGGTATAGTTTCTCAGCGGTGCAGTGCTATACCTGCCTGTACTGAAGTGGATTAGCAATCCTCAAAGTCAAGCAGGTTAGCTTAAATCAGTGTTGGAGTATTTATTTTGTGCATGTAAGATACTTCCTGAAAGTGGCTTAAGGGAAGCTTCTTATTTTTAAGAGACTAGGATAAATCAGGCAGGTGACTGCTGACGGTAAAGAAAGACTTTATATGTTGTCCTGGTATTATTTTACTCTGTTTTGATGCTAAATGCCCATGCATGTGTGCATTCAGCGGTAAAAAATATAAAGTGGAATATGGAACAACAGCTCTTTGTGTGGGTGCAGGTTAGTGTGAGTTCAGCATCTGGATAACAACTGGGCGATCATTTAGGCAGAGCCTGCGTTCCCAATGCATACTAAAGGAAAAAGCTCTTTTGCCTCTAGCTTTGGTTCTTGTAGGATGAATTGATAATCATTTAAATTCTTTACTGCAGTAAGGAAGAACATTTATAATAGGTCTTCTTGGGCCTTTGATGAAGTGGTTAGGTTAAAGTAATAAAAGTAGAGCTTGTACGATCACTTTTTTAATAAGAGCAGCATGATTTTTTTTAAAGGTATAGTGAGAATTAAGGAGAAGCTTCCAGAATCTAAAATGAAGTAGCTGTGCTATGCATATGTATCGATACATTAGAAACAAAATTTAACATGTTGCTTATTAATTATCCTTTCAACCATTTCAGTAAGAATTCCTGTGGTTTAAAGAATGTGTTGGGGTTTTTTTTCCTCTTCTTTCCTATTGGACAGTATTCTGCAATTACAGAAGAAAGTTTCTGCTCAAAATTAGTTTAGAATTGGTTTCTTATGTTGTATGCAAGTGATTCTGGCAAGCCTAGCAATAACAAAATAATTAAGAATTTTTCCTGTAAGTTTGCATTGCTTAATTTTACTTTGTAATATAATTAACACACATTCCTTCACATAACGTAGCCTAAATTTGCAGTACACCCATTGTCATCGCATAAAATATACTCTTTGATATAATGCATTCTTCCTGTGATGCGAGTTGTTCTATCATACTGTGTATTGGAGAGAACAGGGTTGCATATGGCTCCTGCTCTGGAGAGAGTAGCTTAAGATCAGAAGTACAGATGGCAAGGATGGGTGGAGTAGGAGACAGTGTATTTATTAATTCTGTCACATTGAGAAGAGCTACAATGTATTTGCAGCCTAGAGGATATAGATAACCTTTCTGCCGCGTTAGGTGGTGGTCTGAAACAAACCTGAAAGTACAAACAAACTGATTGAAGCTGAGTCAGTAATGCGGCCTGACTTGCTTTTATTTCAGACTATTTCTATATTTACTTGCCTTGTTTGTCTAAGGCAGCTTTCCTCATGTATTTTCTGAAAGTGTGACTTCCCTTTGGTGTTACCCTCTTTCCCTGCTCTTCCTGCTGCATACATACACCCTCCTGACTCCCACATCAGGAAAATCTAAAGCTTTCCAGGGTAGAGCAGTGGAATCAGGCTGCACTTACTGCTTTCAAGTGTCTGTGTTGATGCTATATAGGAATGTACCATTGCCAGCTTTTTCTAGTGGGCCTGAGTTGTGTTACTTGATTCATGACTGTCTTGAGCCATTTTTGTATTCCCAAGGTAGTAAACATCCCATAGTTTGAGAGGGATTGTTTGTGCATTTTGTAGAACATTATTCAATTTTGATACAAAGTTAAATGGAGAATCCACCATGTCTCTTGGTGATTCTTCTAGCAGATAGATCATGCTGTTAAAATATTATCTGGACTTAAAGTTGTTTGGCATCCAGCCTTGGAAGTTATGTTGTTCTCTCTCCAGTTGTCTTTCCTGGACTTGATGTTTCTGCTGTGCATATGAATTAATTTTTACTTTTTTGAATGAGCTGCTTTGAGTCTTTAAGTCTTACCTGAGAGTGTAGGAAGGGAACAAAAAAAAATCGGGGGAAAAAAAAATCCCACAAAGGAGCCAACTGTGTTTCCTCTTGTACTCTTCCCCCTGGCCCCAATCCAAAACTATTACAAAATGTGAACCTTGGAATTGTATAGTTATTTCAGTATCAGACAGTCATACCATTCAAGTTATTACCTAATCTATGACTGTTCTTCCACGCTGCTGTACTTGTCTTCTCTCCCCACCCCCCACTCATGCCCACCATTTCCCCGTTCTGCCCCTGATCCCCTGGTATTCATACTGAGCATTTGTGGCTGTCTGCTACAGGCTATTTTAGCCTGTATTTTACGTAACAGAACATAAGTAGGGATTTAGACTTTGCAGTCCTAAATTCTGATCCCCCAAAATGATGATTAAGAGCCATGTAGCTGTGACGTCACTTTAAATCTCAAACTCTGTTGTATGTTTTCACTATTATGTGCTCATTCTTAGCCTACTCAGAAACTTTTTTTAGGAGTGCTGTGTCACTAAGCATGTCATGCAGCTTAGCAGCTGTATACTGCTGTGGGTTGATGCAACTGATATTTCATATGACCCAAACCAAACACCTAAAATTGAAAATTATGTTTATATTGCAAAGAGCTCAGTACGCCAATTTATCTGTATGATAAAGAGGAGAAACTGGCTACAAATACTGACAGTTAACGTGTTGTTTGGATTTTCTGTTCTGAATCTGTTTTCAATGACTAATGTTAATTATTATTAGAACTTCATTTGCAAGGGAGAGAAATAAAAGGTCATCTCTTTTTCTCTGCCCTATATGTATTATTTACATATGGAAAGTCAGTGTAGGAGACCTTTATGTTTCCCAAAGCTGTTGTAAAATTTTTTGGAAACCCTGTGTCCCAGTATGCAAAGCATTTGTCTTTTCTTCATAGATTAGCTTTAAGCATACTGTTCTGGACTTTGGTCTGAATATCTGCTGCAGCAAATACTCTCTCATTTGCAAGCCTAAAGTATAATTTATCCTATGCTAATCGTATATGTGCTCTGGAGATTGACATTTTTAGGGTTAGTATGACACTCAGACCCAGAACGGGTAGCAAGGTGAAAAGCTGTATCAGGAAATACTGCTGCTTATCTGACACTTTGTATTCCAAATCTTGTAATCTTTGTTAGCATTTTTATTACTATACTGTAGCACCTAAAGATAATGAGCTTTGAAGCTTTTTGGTTTTGTTATACAACCACAGTAACTGTTGATCCCTTCTCCAAATACAATTTGAGTGGAGAAGTATAATTAGCATTAGCACCAGGTTTTCAACATCTGTCTTCCATGGGCTTTTGATTCATCCATTTGCATTTGAAAAAGTATAGTTTGCTTGACTGTGACCTTAAAAAATACGTCATGGTAACTTAAGACTTCAGTGTGAATTCACTTTAAAAATGTGTACAAATAATCTATTAATGCTGCAATAGCTTTTAATGCTGTGTGTGCCTTGATGACTCAGCGGTTTTCCTCCTGTGCTTGTTGATAGGAGAAATGCCCTAGCTTTTCCTGTTCGACTTTATCTGTGTTCTGATAAGGAAATAAGAATTGCTTGTATGATTGAGCTTTGTAGATGTTTACAGTTCTGTTCAGTTATAACTCCATTTATTTTTCCCAAGTAAACAAAAATACTAGCTCTGTTAGAACCGTTTCTGTTTCATACATGCTTTGATAGAGCACTAACTAGTTAAAGAATAAGTGCTTTGTGAATCATTTTGGAAATCTAGCTAGATAACTAGAACCTCATTCTAATTACTAGAGCTTGGTTGTTGTAATCAATTAATTTATAATGTCTTTTTAAAAAGAATCTGAAAAAGAGAAAAGAAACAACAAGTTTCAAAAGTGCTTTTCAGAGTTTCAGATGATACACTGATAAATGTTCATGGGAAAAGCCGCCTGGGAGTTCTGCAGCTCAATGCGCAGCAGCCTGTCTGATATGTATGTTTTAGCAAGGTATTCTATTAATGATAAAACTTACTATAGGTATTCTAGAAACTTAAATGAAGTAAAATGAAGAACTAGAATAGAGTTATCTGAAACTGCCTTAAGAAAATAGAGGTTTACTGTTTGCCAGCCGCAAACATTAAAGGGGACACGCAAATAGTAATTAGTTGCCCTCAGTGATGCATGTTAAACTCTGTTTTTTAATTGAACAAAGAGATGCTCATTTTTTTTCCACTGAATAATTGCCTCTTGAAATTCAGCCCATGTGCCTTTTGAATTGCTCAGTACTGCACACTTTATGCGTGGCATCATATAATATCTAATAAGCTGAAAGGCATACATGCTTGCCCCCTAAAGACACATTCTAACTGATTGCATAAAGTAGAAATTTACTATAGCAAGCCCATGAACTGGCCGGTCAGATACTGATTCCCCCATCAGACTGCATTGTCACATCTTCAGTGGTACAATTTCTCTGGGCTAGCATGAGTAGCTAGCTTTTTGTACCAAAGTATTCTGTTTCAGTGAATTTATTTTTGCCTTTTGGTGTCTAAGTCAGAGAAACAAACTGGAGGATGTCTTTCCTTATCAATTTATTTATTTATTTATTTTTTTAATCATGCCACATATATATTTTGCATGTTTGGAGGAAAAGATAAGGGTAGCTCCCAGTCTCCTCCTTGTTTGTACCATTTGTTGTTTGGTGTACTTCTATCAGACAATAAGAGATGTGCCTAGGAGAAATGATCCCAGTCTTTCCTTGTCCTTACAACTGCTCTTAATTTTGCTTTGATACCATCATGCTTTGCATGGTGCTATATATAGTTTTGTACCAGAGACCAGGCTGCTGATTCAGTCACATTAAAGGATGTTGAAATGTATCTGGTGTCATGCAGTACACTGATACTGAAGGCTTTTGTTAGTGTGCTTTCTTGACCTATTTAATGGGGAACTGTAGACAGGCTGAGCCTAATACATAGTTTCGTGGTTTGTAGCTGATCCTTCAGAAGGGCAGCAATGCAAATGTGAATTCCTGGTCAGTATGCTAATCAGGTGGCATAAACACTAATGAGTTATTCCTGGTGATGTGGAAGGAAAAAAAAAGTTGCTCCTCCTCTTCATGCACTTTATCAGCATTTGAATGTAGAGCACAGAGCTTGTGCTCCCCTGCAGGAAAGGTTTGAGCCCCTTGGCTGTAAGAGGCTTTTAGGAATGGATCAGCCTGTGTCTTTCTGTCCCCCTTTCTTCTGCTTCTCTCAAACTATATTTGCTGACTGCGGGTCCTCTGCAGGAATGCTTGCAATTACTTACCTTCAGTGTTAGGAGCGTTAGCTGTCCTGAATTCCTCAGCATTTCTTCTGACATGGATGTGCAACTCTGAAATGGCTACCTTTCATTAAGTGAAGAAGTCTTTCCTCAGCTGTTACCCTGTGAGAGTACTAGTCTTATTCATCTGTAGACTATGGGCTAATCAGGCCTGACAAACCTGACTGCCTTTTATGAAGAATGCCTGGTTTTGTGGACAATGGGAGAGCAGCTGATATTGTTTCCCTTGACTTTAACAAGGTCTTAAGTGTTGACTCTCATTGTTTATGTATCACCAAGCTGGTGATTTAGGGTCTTTCCAGAGTATCTCTCCAGTTCTGCCCCAAGCAATCCATTTGTCTTCTCCTGTATGTAGTACAATTGAGGTCTGGCTGTGTTGATCTCAGAGGTAACCTGTTAGTTGCAGGGGGTGACGAGATTTCTGCAAGGAACAAGGAAGGACTGATCTTCCAGACTGAGGACATGCATGTGGCTTTAACAAGATGCATCTATGGGCCTTGACAGTGAAATAAGCTGGGAATAAGTCCCATATCCCAAGTAGAGATAATACAGTCTTGGGCTGGAAAGGAAGCAGCCCTCCAAAAGCATACTTGACTCCCTTGCCATGCTTCAGTCATTGCAGAAATTATTCTGTTAAATTGCTGAAAAGCTTTTTGATTTGGCATAAAAAACCAACTTCATCTGTTTGGTGAAGTGTATGGGGTTTTTTCCTCAATTTAAAGAAGAGAGATTTCTGTTAGAAAGTGCTTATTCATTAATATCATTAAATAGCAAGGATTAAACTTGAATGGTCTTGTAAAGAAACCTTCCAAACCTACCTCCATACCCTTTTAATGTAATAGCGGCAAAACTCAGTATTGCATTTTACTAGTAGAATAGTTAAACTGTCCTGTTTCATATGTGGAAGGGATCTCTGGAGAACATCTAGTCCAGCCCCTCTTGTTGATGCATGTTCAGCTAGAACAGGTTACACAGGATCACGTCCAGGCAGGTTTTGAGTATCTCTGTAGAAGACGACTCCACAACTTCTCTGGACAGGTTGTTCCAGTGCTTTGTCACCCTCAAAGTAAAGTTTTTCCTCACATTCAGATGAAACTCCTTGTGTTTCAGTTTGTGCCTGTTGTCCCTTAGCCTGTCGCTTGGTACCACTGAAAACAGTATGGCCCGTCTTCTTGGCACCCGTCCTTATGATATTTGCATGAACTGATAGGATCCCCTCTTGGTTGTCTCTTCTCCATGCTAAAAAGACCTAGGACTTTCTGTCCTTTGTCAGAGGAGAGATGCACCAGTCCCTTTACTATCTTTGTAGTGTTCCACTGGACCCTCTCCTTTTCTTTATTGAACTGGGAAGCCCAGAACTGGACACAGTACTCCATATGTGGTCTCATGAGGGCAGAGTAGATGAGAAGGATAACCTCCCTTGATCTGCTGGTGACATGCCTCTTAATGAAGCTCAGGATACCATTGGCCTTCTCGGCCGCAAGGGCACATAGAGTTAATTTGGCAATCAGGACTCCCAAGGTCCTTCTCCACAGTGTCTTTCTAGCAGGTCAACCCCTAGCCTGTACTGGTGCCTGAGGCTTCTTATCTCCAGTGCAGTACCCGTACACTTGCCCTTGTTGATCCTCATTAGGTTTCTCTCCACCCAATTTTCCATTCTGTCAAGGTCCTGCTGAATGACAGCACAACCTTCTGGTGTTTCAGCCACTCCTCCCAGTTTTGTATCATCAGCAAACTTGCTGAGGGCACACTCTGTCCCTTCATCCAGGTCATTGATGAACAGGCCTCCAGCTAGACTCTGCACCACTGATCACAACCTTCTGAGTTCTGCCATTCAGCCAGTTCTCAGTCCACCTCACTGCCTACTCTTCTAACCCACACCACTTCCCATTAATCTCATTCTACTTGGAAGTAAATAACTTCTTTCCTTTCTGACTTTTCATTCCTCACCTCAAAATTTAGCAAGCTTTTTTTTTTTTTCCTCCCCTTTTTGTGGCTAAAGCAGTATCATACTAACAGCTCTGAAGGTGAGCTGCAATCTACAAGCATGCACCTCTTGCTGACTTTTTTTTCCGTAGAAGCAAGGAAGAGGTACCCAGACAGGAATTGAATGGGAAGTACCTCAGAACAAATGTGGGTGTGCCAGGATATGGTTTTGGTGACTCAGCAGGTGGATGTCGTCTCTGTGATAGTTATGGAACAAGAGTTCATTGCTTCTGTCTTGAAACCACAAGCAGTATATGGTTTGGGATGTGGTTGGTTAAGCATCAAAGCCCAAGTGAGAGCTGGCAAATTTTAACAACTACATGTTTCCTGAGATTTAATTTTCTGTTTTAAAGTAAATGATAAAAGCAAAAAAAAAAAAATAAAACAAAAAAAAATAAACAAACAAAAAAACCTACAAACAACCCCCAAAAAAAACAACCCAAAAAGAGCCCCAAAACGAAACAAACAACTGAACTGAAATTCTGACATTAGATGACTAGGTACAACTGGCTAGCTATAAACGCACTGTGCGCTAATTGCTGTCCTGATTTTCTGTTTGCTTTTTTTCAACTCCAGGCTCTACTTTAAGTTGAGGAGAACTACCACTGATGTATTAGAAGCTACGAAATTCCCAAACAGCATATAGATACCATTGACTCTTTAGGACAAAAACATAATAGTTTATTCCTGATCCTACTTCTTGCTCTCAAAAATGGCTGCTTGCCTTTCAACTCCCATATCTTCATATCTTTAACAGGAGATCTATTTGTTCAATATTTTTATGGTCTTAAGAGAAACACCAGTCTGCTTCAACAAACAGTTCAGGGCTTGCTGAACTGCATTTTGGGAATGGGTCAAAAGAGAGTGTCTTATGGAAATTGAGGAAAATATCATGCACTGTCTGCTTAAACTTCAATTACTTAGGTTATGTGAATGTTTTAAAACAGGCTTTTATATCTTTATTGTATATATGTTAGACAAATCTAGTAAAAGCTATGCCTTAATTCTGTAGAGTGCTTTTAAACTCAGTAAGTATGTTTCTTAAATGTAAGTTCAGCCATGTTTAAGAATGTCATAGCTACTGTTAATGCTTTTAAAAGAAACTGACTCTGGGTATGATATTGTAAGGAAAAGAATTCAGTGACTCTGCAACTTAAATTCTTGCAAAGCATTTTATTCTGCATGCAAGGAACGTTTTTGTGTAAGCCAGTAGGGTTGATTAACATCATCTGCCCTGTAACTGACTTCATAAACTATCTCTCTTCTGATGTCTCACATGGAGAACAAGAATATTATGCAAGATACTAAAAATGGAATTAATTTTACAGGTGTGGAAAAAAAAGTCCCAGTTCATTACTTTGGGTCATAATTTTTCTGTAGTTGCTAATATTACTACTGTTTAGTAGCAGAAGATTTTATAGCCAGTAGTAGCTGTGACTTCAGGAGTGGGAGTTAGCCAACAGTTTGTAGATTTGTCAGGGTGGGAGGAGAAGACAGACAGAGCTCGGGCATTAAACCACTGATGCTCGTGCTATTTTTCCATTTTAGTGGGTCTAGCACTAGAATGTTTTGGAATTTTTTGCGTAGGATATTTCTAGTACCTCAAAGGCCAAGTGCTCTCTGTTAGCAAATTTTTGAGGATGAACTGCTGATGTTAGGAGATTTGTATATTTGAGTTGAACTAGGAAGATTTTGACATAGCACTGTCAACAGGCTTTCCAGTTGCATTTAGTCAGATTTGTATATTTTGAAAACATTTTAAAACCAGCACTTAAATACCTAAGTCACTTCAGAATTGAAGAGCAAAATAGGCATTTGCTTTTCTCAAACCATAGCAGAAGAAAAGGTTACCAGGCAGTCAGTTCATGCTAAGATATGGTGTTTCTGTTTTAATGTTTTTTCATGAGTGATACAAAAGAAAAACACTGATTGGGAGAAAAAAAAAAAAGTGTCCAACTGCCTGCACTTTTAAGTACTGTGTTGTGTGACCTGGTTTCCATCTTGGACACGATTTCTGCCTGCTTAACTGAAATAGTTTGCAGTAGTGGGAATAGGTTTAAAAAAAAAAAATCTTGTTTTTCGCTACAGGCCAAATGAAGGTGAACTTTTGTAAACAATAAAAGGCCTTGATTGTAAAGCAAAAAAGATTTGTGATAGTGGGCCTATGTGTGCAAGCAGATCATCCTTCACCAAATGGATCTGAGCTGCTGGCTCATAAAATGTGATTTGGGGTGTGTTCATTTTGTGCCATATGTAAATTACTTTATGATCTTTTGGAAAGTATTTGTCTGATTAAGGAATGGAAATGGAAATGAACAAGGAGGGAAGGTGATATGAGGTGGAAGGGGGTAGAGTCAAATAATGCACTGTTAGGTGGCTATAACTGTTCAGAAAACAATTCTGCTTTAAACCTGTCTCAGAGAACAGAGGCTTTGCAAAATCTTTAGTGCCGTTCAAAGTTGTGTGCTGCTTGAAACTTTATGGGATCTTATCTGTGGGAAATCATATGGGAAGAGATGTGTCTTCCTTTGGATTTGGTAATGGCCCCCAAGCCTACAGTTGCTCTTTTTTGTGAAGTGAGTCACATTCCTTTCAGGATGAAAATAAAACATGACAATTTACACTGTGTATAAATATTTTCATACTTGAGGTATCTGTCAAGTATTCTGAAGATTCCTTGGCTGCATTAGCCAACACCCATACCCACAGCCATATTAAAGTAAATGTTGAATTAGAGCCATATTAAAGTAAATGGAAAGTACAAGGGACTTTTGGGGGAATTGCCTTAATTTATCTCCTTCCCTGCCACCTTCCGCATTAGCAAGCTACAGCATGAACATGTCATTACAAGATTCTTTCCTTTCTGTTCACCTTCTCTGATGGAAGAGCCCAGGAAGTGCTATTAGGATCCTTCTTAGCATCAAGAATTTGAACTCCATGTTTGAGGGACTTTTAAAATGCAAATCATACCATTAAATGCTCATAGGCATACTTCCAACCTATAGATGTGTGGTAGGTTCTCTGGGAAGATACAGTCAAGATTATTGCTTTCACTGTTAACCCCATGACACATGAGGATTTCATCTCCCTTAATTAGAAACTTAATGCTTAACAGAGGGTATAGCTCATCTGGCAGCATCTGTGAGACCTAGGGAATAGATTTATATTTTTGTTTGTGATTTTATTGTTAAAATAAGTAGAAACCAAAGCACTAAAACATGTCACTAAATGCTACTTTTTGTCAAAAAAGTTAACCTAGGAAATAAAAAAATCCGTATTATGGGATACTTAGTATATATAATATATGTATATGCATGCCACAGACTGAACCCTCTTCCCCTTAAGACATTGATAATAGCCTTAATGTATTTACACTTCAATGATAATTTTGTCATTTCTGGTAACACAAAAATGAGTCTCAACCTGGTATGTTGCTAGCTGATACAGTAAGTCTGAATATAACATTGCTGCAGCATCACCTTTTCCCTGTACTTCTCTGAAAATGTTGCTGTCTCCTTTTTGAATGTAGTAACAGGTTCACGTTGAATATGAGAGTAATGATCACCCCACTTAAAGAATCTATGTAAGGAAATCACATGCATAAGATAAATGGATCTAAGAGGTGGAAATAATAATTTTATAAAAGCTTATTTTTGTATTTTTTTTCATGCCATGCAATGGTAAAAGTTGTGGTACTCAAATTTGATTCTTAGTTTTGAAGGAAGGCTGAATTGTTTGTAGCCGAAGATTTTGCTGTTTTGCTTGCAGAGTAAGTTCCTTCTGGAGAACAGGTTGGATGTCAAGTATTTTGTAACTTGAATTTATTCTGCAAAGCTGGCAGCTATATATTTATGTTTGCGTAGTCAATGTAATACTGCTATATGTTTGGAATGAAATAGTAGATATTTTTGGCACTGGGATCTAAGGATGGAAATGCCATTTGCTACATAAAAGCAGAAAGTTGTAAATTACTTTAGTACTAACTAGACTAAACACCCATAGTTCCTTTCTCAAGGAATACATTACTGAACTCCATCTAAATTATTTGCCAGTTCTGTTTGAGGAAACAGGCAAGTATTAATAGTTTTCACAATCCTCCAGACATGAAGAGCAGTAAAACAAATCTGTTACTATAGACACTTTTTTTTTTAAATTTAATTTTATTTTTTTTATTTTTTAAGTACTTCTTTCCTTGCTAAAGCTAGAAGTAGGCTAGGAAAGTTCATAGCAATATGATAACTTTGTCTGCCCTAGAAAGCCAGGCTGTCCTCAAGAAGGAATGTCTGGCAATTTTGTCAGTCTTTTATGAGACTGAACAAAATCAGATCCATTTCAGAGGTTCTAGATATGCTTTGTGCAAAACAGATCACATATATCTGACCTGCTATTTTTGCTTTCTAAAGGTCAGTACCTTCCTCTGTTTACAGATTAGTATAGTCATCTCCAGTAATTTGCCTCTTAAATTCCCTTTTGCGCTTGACCTTTGTGTTTAAACATACCTGAGAAACCAGTCAGAAGTTATGCTTTTAGCAGGGTGATTTTATTTCCTTTTTTCTGTTTTTTTTCTGCTTAGTAGTTCAGTACACATACATACAACTTCCAGTTTTGTGGTACATGATCATTTAACTTTTCCTAAATTGGTTAAAATAACTTAAGTCACCAACTTTTCTAGCAGCTTTGCACAGCCTACTTGTTTTGAGTATGTTTGGGTCAGGAAATGTTAATGCCTCACATTAGCAATTGAGCTCTGCAGCAATGTCTGAAGCTGGGTGGCTGTTAATGTTGACAGTGACCTATTGGCTTTGTTTTACATGAGCACTGTATGCTGTGAACTATCATAGCTTAAAGGCAAATATGTCTGCTGCTAAAGCTACCCAAGTGATAGAGTTAACAGTGTCCACTTTCAAGGTGGGAAAGCAAGCTGGGGGTAGTTTTTTTGATGGCTGTCCTACCTTCACAAATGAAAGCATTTAATTCTTTGAATTATTGCATTTGTTTTATCTTATTATTTGTGTTTTGCTATAAGAGTGAGGATCATTCAACTTTATACTCATATGGAATGCAGACACCTGAAACTGAACTGCAGGATTAATAAACTGTGTCCAAAATTTGTTGGTTTGTAAGTGCTATGAGACTCTTCTTAGAAGTTTTCATCTCTGGAAAATAAAAACATTTTTCTATTTCTTTTTATAAATTTATGGTGATGTATTTATTAAATGTGTAGGTAAAATTAATTCCTTAAATAAGGATTGGCAGCTTTTTTCCCAGAATTGGTGGCATGCAAGGCACTAAGGGAGATGCATATAGATTTTTGCCAAAAATTCTTATTTTCTGTTCCTTCTGTACTGTAAGGTCAGGCTCCAGAAGCCTGGTTATCAGAATCCATTGGTACTCATTTCTACAAAACACTTCATAGGAACATCATATTTGAAAAAAACTCCAAAGCATTATGATCAGAATATGATGTAGTTTACAACCACTAATTAAACCAGTCTTCATGAGTTCAGAATCCTCCTGCACAAGGGCCTCCTGGGTGGGGAGAGCTTTGTGTCATCTTGTCTCTGTATTTCCATCACTAACATATTAAAGCTAATAATAGTTTCTGTTTTATCAAAGCTAATCTTTAATTAGATGGAATAATTTTAGAACTGAAGCAAATGTCACAGATTATAAATATGGGAGTAAAAATTTCTGTTAAAAGATGAAACAGAGATGAATAGTTGCAACTGTGCTTGATTGTTTTATATAAGCATATCTTGTCATTAATGACAGTTATCAAAGGAATATATTTATAAATGTTGTGTTTAATAATTCACAAGGCCTAGTAAAGCAGATGGAGCCAATGAAGTGAAATTGCCAATAGATTATTTCCAAGTATTTTTGCATGATTTTCTTTCATGTTTTAAACTGTTAAGCTAAGTGCATATATTTCTGGAATTGGGCAAGTTCTTTTCCTGGTGAATGCAGTGAACACAGATAATATAAATCTTTTTAGCTAAGAATCAATTGTGCAAAGGCAACTTGACACACATCTGGGGGAGGAACTGCTCAACTACCAAAAGTGCTTTTGCTTTTCTTGCTGGCTAAATCCCAAATACTCTAAGCATATGGAATAATTTAGCAGAAAATACATAATTATCAAATAGATCTGTCTTTGCCACCTTGAACATTATTTCTTGTGGCAGAGTAAATGAAACCTCCTGTTTAGATTTAATTTCATTTGATCTTTGGCTGTATTGGCAGAAAATTATTATTTTTTTATTATTATTTTTAAAGACAAATGGCACCATTAAAATATGCATTGATTTGTGCTTACTCTAATAGGAATCTGGATATACCTGATAAAGGCATGGTACAAACTTCTAACTGAAATTTTGAGGCAGAGAAATGAAAAGTACATTTATCTTGGTAAGAACCTGAACAATCTATGTAACTGTAAAAACAAGCTTAATATCATGCAGGTGTTCACAAGTAAATGTATGCACATTACATTCATTGTAAATAAAGCTGCCATCAAATTTTGGCTCTAAGCTTGCTTCTGATTTTCTTTTCTATGTGGAGGCCAAAATCAGTGAATGCCAATTTTCCATTGCAGTGTCCATCCACTCTGTGAGCAGATATCTTTACCAATGTTGTAGTTTTGTCTACAAAAATGGCTTGCAACCTAAGAAACCTGCTGTCAGGATTAATTCAGTATGCTCCCTATTAAATGATTTTGCTTAATTAAATTGATTGAAAGTTCTTTCAGAACTGGGTTTTCTGGACTAGGCTATGCATTTCACATGAAGCAGCCATCCCACAGAAGAGCAGAATGGTTCATTCAGCAGTGACTGGATCAGGGTCTGATCTTGTCCTTTGTGGTTAGTGCCCTGTCCGGGAATCTATTTTCTAATTAAAACTTTCAGGCTTGGGAAACGAATAACATAGCAAAAAAAAAAAAAAAAAGAAAAGAAAATAACAGGAAGAGTAGGTATTATTTGTACCCTCAGCTTTAAGACTTACTTAAGACTGCAGTGTAAGGAAGCATTGGGAACCACGTGTAAGCAGAGGGGGGAATGAAACCTGAATTTAGTGTACCTTGATACTGTGAAAACAGGCTATGTAACTTTCTCCAGACATACAAAAGAATCAGTGGCTGCCAGCTATCAGGAGAACCTGGATTTATGCCACATGGGGGAGAGTCAGGAGGATACCTAGTTTCTGAATCATGCTTGAGGTCTGGGTGAAATAAGTACCAAGCCGTCATTCTTTCCCATCTAGCGGGAGGTATAGCAGCTATACATGTTGGGGCTTATAGTGAAACTTAGGAAACTGAAGTACACATGGTATTTAGATTGTGAGATTTCTAAGTAGTTTGTTGGGTATAGAACACCAAATTTTATGTACCAAGTCTGTTGCATGGATCTGTCCTTCTGGGGTCGTACAGTACTCTTGGCATATAGCCATCTCAATCTCTTTTGCAATTGTCCGTGTAAAAACAGTATTTCCCATTATGTAACTGTTTTCGTAAGTCTGGGAGCCAGACAAAAGATGTTCAAACCACCTTCTAGAATGTTAAAAATGTTTTCTATTTTGATAACTCCAGTTACTAAATATCGATGACAAGTATTTTCATACAGTTGCAGTTGTTTTTTGTGTTGGCTTTTGTGATGGGACTTAAATACAGTAATGGGGAGGACTGTTCATTAAGTTGGACTACTTGACTTTTGTTTATTCCTTCTGAAAATTTTGGTGAAGTCTCCTGAAGGAGTCTTGGAAATAGAATTGGACAGTGCTTTCTTATAACACATAGTTACTCAATTTATCAAATTCAGTTTAAAACAATGGAGATTCTTTAGAAGATCTTACTTTGTAGAATCAAGTTAGAGTATTATGAATATCATTAGAACATGTGCAGAGAAGGCCCAGAGAGTGTGTATCATAGATGAGACTGAGTTTGTCCGATTTAGTGTGGCAAAATAAAGGCTAGGGGTTATGATTGCATTCTATGGATATACCAAGTGGGTAACACTGAGATGGGAGAAGAGCTGTTAAGGTTAATGGGCAGCATTATCACAGGAGGGCAGAAGAAAAAGTTGGATGAAATAAAATGTGCACTGAAGAGTTGAAGGTGCCTAGTAGCAAAATAGGTCTTACTAGGATTTTGGAAAAGAAAAGAGGAGGGACTAAGTATTCTCAAGTTTTAGCTTGCTATTTACTTTGATGTTACAGCAGTTACCGACTGAAAATGTTACTTTGCCCTATTTGAGATATTGCACCTTCCAGCTTAACTTTTTACTGGCATTTCAGCTGCAGTGAAGGTTGAATGTGCTTCAGAAACATTTCTTGAGGAAGTGGCACTTACTCATGTACACCCTTTCAAATGTCAAAGCTTCTTTAGAAATAAGAATACATGGAATTCCCAAACAAGAAAGGAATGTGTGTGAAATGAAGAGTCAGTGAAATGGGCTGTTCTTTCTGTACATCTGGCAAAATCTCAACTTTTTCCACAGTTTCCAGAAAATATATGTGAAAACAGATGGAAATCCCTTTTAAAGCATGGCATAGAATTGTCAGCTCCAGAGATAAAAGATACTTCAGCAACACATCATGGATACCATATCAGCTCTATGGCCAAGTAGTATCACAACTCTATAAAGGTCCCTTGTGCTGTCATATTCTCAGAATAGGTTGTATTTCTAAATAGTTTGAAAGCAAACACACACGCACCCCACCACACATCCCCTTCCCCAATACAAACAGAAGAAAAACAAGAAACCCCAAAAGCTTCAAAATCTCCCGATCTCTCCCCTTCCTGATCAGGAAAAACTCAGTCCACGCAAGTCAGTTAGTTCTTCTAAGGCATGACACTGCAGCAAGAAACCAAAAACTTGTGACGCCCTAGATGCTATTGCTCATCTTTAGTTTCTGTGTGGTTGCCCTCCAGGGCAATTTTCTAAGGCAGGAGCTTGCTTTGTTTATGTGTGTCCTCGGTTCAGCAGTAGCAGCCATTTTTCTCCTTCTTAGTAGCTGATGCAGTGCTGTGTTTCTGACTTTCAGCCTGGGAACAGCGCTGATAACACCAATGTTTTTAGTTGTTGCTCAGTAATGTTTACTCCGATCAAGGACTTACGGTGTCTCATGCTGTGCCAGGGAGGAGGGGAAGCCAGGAGGAAGCAGAGACAGGATACCTGACCCAAACTAGCCAAAGAGGTATTCCATACCACCGCACATCATGCCCAGTATATAAACTGTGGGCAGTTACCCAGAAGGGTTAGATCACTGCTGGGGTCGGGCTGGGTATTGGTCAGTGGTGATGAGCGGTTGTATTCTCTTCCCTTATTTCCCTTATCATCATTATTATTATTGGTGGTAGCAGTAGTGGTTTGTGTTATACCTTAGTTACTGGACTGTTCTTACCTTAACCCTTGGGAGCTACATTCTTTTGATTCTCCTTCCCATCCCTCCAGGAATTGGGGGGAGGAAGGGGGGGAGTGAGTGAGTGGCTGTGTGGTTCTGAGTCGCTGGCTGGGCTTAAACTACGACAGTGTGTATCAAAGGATCAGTTAAGTGGTGATGCTTCATGAATGCTATTTAGGTATCTGTCTTGATTTTTGGGCAGCTCATTAGCAGCAGAAAGTCTTTCTCATTTTTTGGATTTGTAGTTCTGCTGTCTTGAAATGCTGCCATGACTGAAGCCGTGGGGAAAGACACTTGTCAATTTTGGAGACTGTTGCAGTCAAAACATCATTCTTTTATGATATTTAACCATGCAGTTAGTTTTTTTTCTCCAAAAATAACAATGGAAATCCAGTGTCTTGTCCAAATTCTGGCTTAGGAAATTGCTGTACATTTAGCCCATCACAAATAAACTCATTAGGTAAGACCTAATTCCTTGTCCTGGTTACCTGCTGTTACCTATTCAGCTTTCTATAGGTGAATGAGGTTAAGGTTCCTTTCTTATAAGAGGCTTTCTGCTGTATAAAAATCATACCAGGGGGTGCAGGAGCTTTTTCACAGAGGCTTTCCCATATTGCAGGTGCTAGAAAGAAGGGGTTCGTAGTTTTTTAGTTCTTCCTGCTTAGTATTTGCCCATGTAATAATACACTTAGCAGAACAATGCCTTATCAGTACAACAAACTATTAAAGTACATCTCCTAGTTTTACTATAAAGTAGTTCTACGATTGAAATTGTGGTTCAGTAAATGCGCATCTTTACGTGCTTTAAACTGGAAAAGTAGCTGAATTTTTCGTTTCACCTTGTGTAAGGCATTTTAAAGTTGATGATAGCCTTTGTGTTATTTTTTCCTATGGATACACCATTTAATAGTTATTTAAATGACAAAATTGACAAACCTCAATTAAAATTATGTTCTATAGAATATACATATTCAAAGGCACACTGTGTTCAAGCATAACATATGAACACCAGACTAAAGGGGAATTAAGATATTAATCAAGTAGTTTATCAGCATAGGTGTCCAGAAGGGCTCCAGAGCTATTTGATTTTTCCTGCTTTTTTTTTTTGTTAAATAATCTTATGATCCATAAATGAAATAATCCATAAAATAAATAATCTTATAATCCAGAAATGTGATTTCTGGGAAATCCGTGACTCCCTTTGAGTCTTGGCCAGTGAGATTTGATTGAAGTTTAGGTAGAAAAAAAGATGATACTCCTGCCAAGTTTTTGTCCCTCTTATGATTTATAACTCTGAACATTGGAAACGTATCCTTGTCATAGACCTGGAAACCAAGTAACACTGGTCTGCACTCAGAGGCATGTCAGTTTTGAAAGGGCAAGCAACAGGCTTCCTTACGCCAAAAATAGCTTTTGTGGTAAATTCTTTAATAATAGCATTTGATCACAAATAAATGGAAAATAATATTTTGCACTTTGAACCTTTTTTGTGTGGTGGGGTAAACCTCAGGTCATTTTAATACTAGATGGTTTTTCTTTGGTGAATCCAAAATGTCACACATTGAAAGAGCTGTGGTACTTGACATTAAGAAAAATGTTGTGTACTGGTTTTAGTCCTCATGTATATTTATTTTATGTTGATTGGAGAGAATAGACTTCATCAGCAGTTCAAGTAAGGTGTACCATTTATGTACTTTTCTATCGAGTATAAAATATGAATGAAAACTTGTCTGAAGTGTAAGTACGTACAGCGGTCCCTGGGGAAGTTCTAGACCTGTACCTTCAGTAGGATGCTGACAAGATATTTACTGGTTTATTTTTGGTTTGTGAGTCTATTTTCATCCATGGTCTGTGAAATGTTCAAGTATGTTTCTTAATAGAACCTTAATATAAGAAGTTCTTTTATCTTGTTTTATATCTTTAGTCTAGCAAACACACATGGCTTTATTGTAGTTGCTTTCATGGCAAACCGTAAAGGTTCCTAATAGTTTCTGTGGAAATCTTTTGTATTAAAGCAGTTTTAACCTTCAGAATCATCCACTTCTAGAGATGAATATTTCATTATTGTTTCTTTTTTAGCCAAAGCATTTTGGGTCAAATCCTACATTTCTTCCTTATGAAGGAAATCTTGTATACTTGAAAATCCTCACACCTGGGTGGACTTGCGTTCTCTCTGCTATGTTTGTATAGAAACATGAGGTTACATTTTACTTGGATAGAATTTGGGTTAAACGAGAAAGTATTGGATGACTTGAAATGCACAAAATCTGCATTGCAAAGGAAATGATGCCTGGAAATTCTTGATTTCTAGAGATTCGTACACATCAGATGATGATCGGTGTCTGTACAGCAGCTAAATTACTGACTCTCAAAAGCCCAGGAAATTGCCAGAACCTGACTACCTACATTTTTTTACCCTTGTTCTCTTTTCCTTTTTTAATTCTCCCCACCCAGTCTCTCATTTTAAAACGCACTCTGGTAAAAGTGTATTCCCCCTTTCCCTCTCAGTCTCTTCCCC
>WYDI02024185.1:0-33850 GCA_009867235.2 Psittacus erithacus
GCAGCCGCCAGGCTGCCGCCAGCGAGGACTACAACTCCCAGCGTGCCCTGCGGAGCGCGGTTGCTATGGTGACGGCCGCCTGACGGCCCTCCCGCTGCTCTTCCCGCCCTTTCTGAAGGCGCTGAGGCGCCCCTGAGGTGAGGGACGGAATGGCCGCGCCGCCTGGCCTGCGGCGCCCAACGCGCTGTGTCCTGCGGGCGGAGCCGCCCTGGTTGTCACTTACCGCCGTGTGCGTGTCGCCTCAGTCCTCCGCTGCCACCGGCGGCCTGGGAGGGAGCGTTTGGAGTTGAGCACGAGCTCCCCGCAGCCCTTCCCTCACGCGTGGCTTGCCGCAAGAGCCATACATAAATTCACACAATAAACCCCATCTTTCTGCTTTTCTCCTTCTCAGTTGCACCCCAAATTTCTCACAAGAATTGAGAAAAATGAAGATATGAAAAACTGGCTGATCCTTTCCTCGAGGCCAGCTTTTCACTGCATTCAGCTGCTCTGCTAGCAGTTAACAGGGCAAATCCTAGCAGCCATGCAGCAAATCTCACCTCTTGGTGCAAGCCCCTTGTGTTCAATTAATTTCCCCTTGGGAATGCAAGAAATCCTCGGGGCCTGTATAAATATACCTTCTCTTCCAGTGGTCCCTCAGGAATGGAGTTGCGAAGACTTTAAATGCTGTTGTTTACTCATGTCAAAGTCAGTTCTGCATAGTGAATGCTGTTAAAAACTATTTAAAGTATTTCAGATTCATAAAGGGTGTAGCACCCTCATGAGTGCCTTTGTGCTTATCTCTCATCTGCTTATATCAATAAACTTAAAACTTAGGGACCTTGAAACTGAGTAATATTGCTACATCAGCCCTCTCTCCTTCAGGTAACTGTTTAGAAAATGTGCTTAAAATAATGAAAATGTATTTAACATTTATCATCACATTTATCCCACACCAGGAGGGAGCAGCTGGGGTTAAGCCATGACAAAGCTGCTAAAAAACACTGGGTTTTGCCTGTTCTGAAACATAAGAACGTGGAAAGTCGTTTCACCAATGAGCGGATGTGGATATCTGATAAGGCTTCCAATGAATTCTGAATTCTTCATCCTTTCGTGTCTCAGTATTAGTCCATGGATGTGGATATCTAATAAGACTTCCAATGAATTCTGAATTCATCATCCTTTCTTGCCTCAGTCCATGGAATAACTTCCACAGGGTCTTAGCTTTCTTTGAATGATTTTGTTTGCTATATTATATAATTCTCATTAAAAAAAATAACACATATGACAAACCGGCTCTTCACCTACTCAACAAGGACAAACAAAAGCTAGTCTGAAGCCTCTGCTTGCCATCTTGCTGTGAGCAACAGCGTTCGAGTTGAACTTTGTACTTCATCCTTCAGTAAAACCTTGGCTTACTCTTTGTCTCATTTGTGACATTCAGTATAGTCAAAGTGTGGAGGCTGTAAATAACAGAAAATACTGAAAATACATCCCCAATGTTGGAAAAAATGCTTTGGTATAGATAATGATCATTATTGTAGCAATGAAGTACGCTAGTCATGAACCAACACCCAAGAACACCTTAAAGAAAAAGCCTTAGACATATGCAACTACAAGGTCAGCTTCACACATTTTCCTATTAGCTGTACTCAAGGATTTTGTGAATTATTTTTCATGGCAGGTTTTTTTCCCCATTAAAAACCAAAAGGCATTGCTACTTTCCTATCAAGAGCCGTTATGTTGCTAAAAATGCTCCTCAATACTGCAGCCTGCCGTCCGTTGTCAGTACAACACAAATATCACAGATTAAAAACCAACGCCTTAGGATATATTTCGGAACATAACTAAAAGATAACAATTTGCAATAGCACCACCATTTTTCCTCCCCCCTGGGGCAAGAACCCCATTAGCCTAGCCTAGGACATATATTCCACAACATTTACTTCTTGTTTTAAATACAAAACCAAAGTAATAGAGCATCTTGCATGAGCAGCACTTGAATGACAGCTCCCATACTCTGCTGTTTTTGAGGGGGTTGGGTTATTCGTGGTCATTTTGTTGTTGTTGTTTTGTTATCTTGTTTGTTTTAAAGCATGCCTTATATAGAAGATTCCAAAAAGCACCGCATCTCAAATTAACTCCACTCCTCGGTGATATATCCTGCCCACTCTATACATATGCAAGAGCTGTGATTAACAATGAACACTGAGATTTACCCCCCCCCAAAAAAAAATCTGTGTTATGTCCTACATCTTTGTTACACAAAATACCACTTATAACTCATATTTTAATGGATGAATGTACAGCCGATGCACAGAGATCGCATATTAATTGGCATTTCCTATATTGTACCTCTTGAGCTGTAATTACGTAAAATCTATAAGAACTTGGAGGCAGGGATCAGAACCAGGAACTGTGATCTAGTTCTGTTTGTCTGTTGCCTGGCATTACATTAATCCAATCCTGACTGATGCCTCTCAGTGATTTTTACTATCTAAGTACAATAACAGGGGAATTGGCTCTAAGCTTTTAGTCCCTGTGGGTGGAAATACTGATTTGCATTGATGAAATGCTAGGGTCTGGCCAGAAATAGTGTTAGGGAAATGAGGGAAAAGAAAAAATTGAGTCTTCTCCATCCTCAAATGCAAAGCATTTGTAAAAGGTCAGACTTGCAGTGCTCTTTCAAATCCCAGCCTGGCCAGAAAGTCCTTCTGACCAGCCCTAATGCATTTGTTTTGCTGCATGTCTGAGCACAGTCCAGGACTGCCATGGGCAGCAGAATGATAAAAACCTTGTTCTTGGTCTCCTCTGCTTATCCGTGCTCAGAGTCTGGAGGTTCAGAGTCACAGCATGGAGCCAGCCTTCAAAGCAGCCTGGTTGACCCCACAGAGTCTCTGCATTGCAACGCAATCTCCTGCTCCAAGGATACCCCAGACCCAACAGGAGACCTTGTCTCCCAGCGGGTTACTCCTGCCTTTTTCCAGACACACACAGGGCTGTTTCTGTCATCTTTTCATGGAATTTCAGTGATGAGCTAAAGCTTACTATCACCACATCAGAGATCTTGATCTTCCCATAGAAATTTATCACTTTTTCTGCCACAACAAGGATGGTGGCATTCCTTGCCTTTCCATATGCTGGCTGCCATGCTTATCAGCTTCCTTCCTATGATGATTCACCCGAGACACACCTAAATCTTGCCACATATTTACATAACTCCTCTAAAATCTGACTTTTCCAAATTAAGAAAATTTTCTTCCAAACTCTTAATTCTCTTGAGTGCAAAATATGGTACACTAATATAATAATGCAATAAATGCACTTGGTATTGTTCAGGCCACAGCGGAACTGACGCAGCTCAGCATCGCTTTGCACAGAGTGACCTCTTATGGATAACGCTTGCATTGTCAACAAGGGGAATACTTTTCTCAGCTGGGTGTGGGAGCAGAGGAATAGTAATACTAATAACAAACTAGTAAAAATTCATGTTGAGACCAGATAATTTCTACTATTATAACATAATGAAACACCACACCATCTCATCTAAGATTATTCTGTGCAACGCATTATTTTGGTACACAGAGTAAATGATACTTCAAACATAGAACAACACAAGTGATTGAACTGTAGATGTGATGTTCACCACCACCAGGCTAATCAGCATGCAGAGCTTCAGAAGCAAGAAAGGATTCATTACACACTTTGGCACAAAATCCTTCATTTCATACTTTACAGAATAGGTCAGTATTTTATTACCAAGCAGACCATTCCCGGTCTCCTGCTTCTCTGCCATGGGTCCCTGCTGCAGGTGGCTCAGCACAGGCAGCTCCCTGTGGGTGCTGCTTGTGCTGCATTATGACACACTGCAGATGTGACCACGTGGGCCTGCCGGAGCTGCTCTGTTGCCTTGCTACACAATGTCACTCACACACCCAACTCATCCACATCCGCTTCCATAGCATTCGCACATCCTAGAAAACATCTCACCCTGACAGGCTGTTGTCAGAATGCACAGCAACAAAGGGTACAAGCTGAATTACAAGTAAACCCCATAAATCCTACGCTTTTTGCATTTAATTGCTCCATGTTGTAATATATTTCTCTTTATTCTGACTAGTTGTCCTGCCTACTGCAGCATTTCCAGTACTGCATTGTGGGTTTGCTTTATGCCTCACCTGATTCCTACCATAATCTTGTTTAAAACCCTTTGAAACAAAATCCAGTGCTCTACCAGAACCAGAATATTCAGTGAATTGCTGCCACAAGGCTAGAGAAAAATGCTTGACAACAGGGAATAAATTACATCCAGCAGTAAGGAAGGAATAGATTAGTCTCAGGTGCTGTATACTTAACTCGGCCCTGCACACCTGTAGCTGTGGGGACAGTTCTGATCCCAATGCATTGAGAAGACAGTGCTTTCTTGCCTCAGAACACACCTTCTCCATAGCAGGACACAGAGAAACAAGCCAAATCCTTCCAATTCTGCTGGCAAGATATCCTATTCCTCCCCTTGTCAGGATGTGGCCTCGATTGTTCGGTCCACAGGTAGAGCTCTAGTGTCAAAGAGCTGAATTCTGCTTTTCCCAGTTACTTAATTCTTAACGATGTCAGTCATTTAGCACAACCTGATTTTCTGAAGTGTTTTTTCTTAATGAAAAGGACTAATGTTTGTCCAAAATCATTGTGATTTAAGCTTCTATATTTATTCATATTAGTTAAGGTAAAAACAAACCCCAAATAGCCACCAAAAAGAGCAAAACTGCATCATACCTACAAGGTTTTATTACAAAAGTATATTCTTAAAGACCCTCGATAATTAAAATCCATTCTCTGGGAGCTCAATCATAAAACCCAGAACAATGAAAAGTGAAACCCCATCTAAACCAGTATTTCACCAGAACAGATTATTCATACTTTACCATTGATCTTCCTCATGCAGAGTACAACCCTACAATGGAACATATTCTTTATGCAGAACAGATGGATTAACAGATTATTTGCATCAATCTAAAAGAAAACCCTCCCACTCAACACATGCTTAATTCCTTTGGATAATGAGTTTTGGATTCTTTCCCCTTGTTGTGCTTTATTTGTCTAGATATGGAAAGGCCCCTTCAGGTGCAGCACTCGGGTACTTTCCCTCAGTTTAGAACACACAATCCAAGGCCTTTCACCAAGACAAAAGGACAGACTGACCTGACCAGAGGATGATTTCTCTTCTTCATAACAATGATAGCAACATAGCTGAAAAGTAGCTGCCCTTCATTAGTTTTCTTTGAAAATGTTAAGGTTCAACTTCTCTACTATCTATCTCCAGAGAAAATACAGACAACTTAAATATGGTTTAGCTTTCAAAACCAGCCAACAAAGGAAGCTGAGATATAGTGTCAAACTGTGCTGCAAGTCCTCATTCTTCACTGCGGTAACCAGGAGGAACACAATGTTTCTTCTACTGGGAGAAGCGGCGCAATTCAAAACAACACAGTCCCTCGGCAAAAATTAACACTGGTGGCACTGATAACCTGCTCCAGTTCCAGCCCTGTTCCCATCATCCAGAGAGTCTTTCCTCCTCCTCTGGTACTTTCCAGCAGCCCCTTCACATAACCCAAGGGAAATTCAGATTCCCCCACTCCTCCTCCTGAAACAAGCACACCCCTGAGAGGGTGTGCACACTGACATGACTCTCCTGACTGGGCTCAATCCGAGGAAGTTCCTCCTGACCCACCAATCTCTGCATGGAAACCGCACCCTTATGGGCCAACAGGGAAAACAGGGAAGCCTTATTAGAGTTCACTCCTGTTCCTCAGCAACCTAAAGTCAGTTCTTAAGCAGAAGGGGTTTTAATCAAGTAATTTTTGGGAATAACTTGCTGTGAGAGGCAAGACAAGCAAGAACAACTCTGAAGGCATGTTCAACTAAGACATTACACAATTAAACACAACAGGTAACCAAGTTCAATCTGTTAAACTACATATATTGTAATAAGTTAAAGTGACAAACATGATAAGGCATCAACATTTTTGAGTGCTTTAACCAATCAAAAAGAATGTTTCATTTTCTCCTCTACTGGTAAACCTCAGCTTTTTATATTGTATTAAACTTTACAAGACTAATGGTGTTTTCCTACATATTACTACTAACTAGACTGGAACAGGGTAATATTATAGGAGTAAAAACTCATGTGCATGAATTGGTTAATATCCAAAACCTTTGGAAAACAAGAAAACACAGTATAGTCCATGAAAAGAATCCAGACATGGCCACATGTTCAGGAAAACATCACTTGGAAACACATTAGTTTGCAGTTTATCTGTTTTCCAGCTATAATTATATTTGAGTGCAATTTAACAATGGTAAAAAATTAAACACCAAGTTCCTTACATTTAGTTTTGAAACTCCTAATGCGCATTAGGGCTTCCTGCAGCTATTCCTTTTAGATGACTCCCTAGATCACATCCAAGATAAAGATAACTCTGGAAAGATGCTGGTCTTTGAAATGCTGACAACACTGAGGAACTGGTGAGCTTTGGAATCACCACTGCTGTGTTAAACACACGTCACCACCAGAGTGCAGTTGAGGATGTTCCCTAAGGGAGGTATGTTTAAAAACTGACATAAAAACCCAGTGAGATTAAACTGGGCAGGACAAGTCTTTGGTAAATTACAAAGTTTGCAGGAGGTGAAGGGAGAGGTAAGGGAAAGAAGAGCAGGAAGAGATTAAAAAACCATTTCAGTATGAACTTCAGCACACAGAAAAGGAATTACACGAAGACAGTTTCAGTGCACAGGAGAGATGACATTTTAAAATAACTTTATTTTTGATCCTCTTTCAAAATCATGATTTAACATCGTCAGAAATGAAATAAGAAACTTAACCAGCATATTTAGTTTTAAAAGCATTTAATGACATCGCATATATTTAACAGATAGGGTAAAAGTCTAGAGGTACAGTTCGATACAACTGAAAGCCAGTTCCAGTACTACTCTCGACTACAGGCCCAGTCATTGAAAGTTCATTCCTATTAAATGTAATTTCTGATTGTGCAGTAAGATGAAAATCTTTTCATTACAATAGTTACAGTGACAGAGAAATGCACACTATGTATCAAATAGCAAGTAATGTAGCAAAATTATAACACACAGTGCTGCAGCTGACAAGCAAGTAACCATTTGAGTAACATTACTTTTCCAGTAAATGCTTCAGTTTCACTTTTACACTTATCAATGATTTTTAAGGGTTTATTATACATCTAGTCTTATTATACTTTGTACTAGAATTATCTGAAACATACAATATAATGTATTTCAGCAAAAAAAAAAAAAAAAGAATTGGAAATTACAGATTATTTAAAACGGTATCAGCCTGCTCATGTGTCTTGTACACCAACATTCTCATCTGTCGTACTTGATGCAGAAAAGCTTCAGGTTGTGTTAATAACCAACGCCAGGGTAGAAATGGTTTGTCTGTAAGTTAATGCAAACCCACACTCTGTTACGGCAAAGGTAATACACTATCATTTTAATAAAGGTTAGAATTGGAATGGGAGGCTCCACTAATCAAGACTCAGCATCACCACCTTAGATGGGAGTGAACGTGTTTGAGAGTTTGTACATTGGGCTTTGATGTGCACAGTAGATTCAAAAGCACCGCTGCCTTGCATACCAATAGCACTAGGAGTGGGTTATTTTCCAAGACAGCCTCACAAAATTGAGGAACAGTTTAAATATTAAGATCTAATCTACATCAACTTCATTTAAAAAAACAAAAAACAAAACAAAAACAAAACCCCCAAAACAAACCCCCAAAACCTGGTCCTTGCTCTCCTGCAGAAGCTGCCCAATGCACCTCATACATTTGGAACTTTAGATTCTGTGGTTTTTTTGTTGGCTTTTTATTTTAAAACGCTCTATAAATAAAAAAATGTCAATCACATTGAGGAACATGAGGCACAGAGAGTAACGTATTGGTTCTGAGCTCGCATGCTGGAATTCCACTGGAACGGTCAGAGAAGTGCAGTGTGTGAAGATGGAGTTCACTTCTTTTTACCAAAAAGGCTGAATCTTTTCTCCTTGTCTTTCTCCTTGTCTTTCTCCCGCTTGCCAGGGCTGGACTCGCTGGTTATTGTGACGCTGGCAGGCAAGGTCTGGGCACGGCTGGAGGCTGGAGTGCTCTGGGTGGTCGGGGACACTTCAATTTTGTCAGAAGAGATAGCGGATGTGATGGCCTGAATCCACGTGTTCATCTCCTCCTTCAAGAAGCCCCAAAGGCAGAAAGCTGTTACAATCACGCACCCTCTCTAGCTCGCTCAGCATTGTGAAGGGGAATAGAGAGAAGTAGGAAATGAAAGGAAACACAGTCCCTAACCCATCACTTGGCACTTACTCCTCTGGTTACACACCTGCAGAAGACATCTAGGCATTTTTATCTAGATGAAAATCCCTGCTGCTCTGGTGGTGTCAGTGGGAGCTTCTGAATCTACACATTACACACACATACATGCAAGACTGAAGACCAGGAAATTAAAGTGTGCCCCTGAGCTCTCAGCAGCTGATTTTTTCCTGTTGCACAACAGCACAGATATCGCATCAGTAAGAAACCATAAGGAAAACAAACTTACATCGTCTTTGGCTTGGAAGAGGTATTCATTGCCATCGGTCAATCTGCAAAGAAAACAACCACCGCAAATTTAGCTCAGTAGTAGTCGCATCACTTCAACTCCTGCTTGTTTAGCTATTGTACACAATAAGACTGAGACACATGGGCCTGCAAGGGACAGTCCTAACACCTCCATGTACACAAACACACCCCAGCTACTCCTGGTTTGGTATCCCGTACTGTGACACAGAAACATCCACACACACTGTGTGTTATGACATGGATGTGCTCCACTGTGTCAAGAGGCATGGCAGGGTTATGACCTTCAGCAGCTGATGGCTGCTGTTTCAGGCAGATCTCTTTTGCCAAAGACAGTGTAAAAGTTCACTCAATACTTTCATAAGACGGAAGTCACAGACAACACCCAGGGTTTTTGTGGCTTTTTGTAGGAACCTAGAAAATTCTGCAGCTGCTCTGCTGTCATAACTACTTGTGATGACTCAAGATACTATAGTGTGCATTATTTATGAGTAGCTTCTTCTTCTCATACTGAAGGCTGGAGTCTCCCTTCTGTGCTGATTTTACTCAGATGGTTTAACTGGGAGACATTTAATAATGTATGTGAAGATACATATTAATTAAAAACCAGACTGAATAACACCAGATCAGGTGAACAAGGAGGAGGCTGGGTGAGTGGGAGCTGAGTTGCAGGCTTCCGGATCTTTCCCCACAAAACCAAAGCATTTTAAATTCTCTTTAAGAAATGAAATTAAGTATTAAGCTGTAAAGCAAGAGTGCAGACAGACAGACAATAGGAAGAATATCATTATGCCTTGCTTCTTTAAAAACAAAGAGCAGTATTTACATCATGTCCTCTAGAGATCAAACTGGACCTCCCTGTGAGAGGTCTGCCTGCACATCAGGTCTGTAAAGACCACAGCCTTTGTAGAAGAGAGCCTCTTGGGTGTTCGCAACATTCCCCTCTCAACATGGAGAGGCAGATTTGCCATGACCATTTGCTGGTGAACTCTTTAGGGACTCTCCTAATGTGAATGAGTAAAGGAAATACGCTACTTGCCCTTACTTGAGAGGCCTGATGTGGGTGGCATGGTACTGGGAAGAGAAGGGCAATTGATTTTTCTGCCTAACTTTGTATGTGGAACAGCATATCCTCACATTATCAATTCAGAGATGCTTAAAATAGTCTACAGGATGAATCATACAGCTGCAGGCCTGTCTTCAAGACAGCTACATTTCCCTAAATATTCCCTATATATTTGCTATAAAGCAAACTTCTCCAGATATGGATTCCATCCTCTTTAGAGGATTCCAGAAGGAAAAGCTTTATTTTTTCTTAACCTTTGAACAACAAGCTCTTCACATACTTCAAATTGTAATTACATGTTCCAGACCTGAAAATGTGATAGATGTCTTCAGTAGTGTCCTAAGTTCACACTGAAAAGTTAAACAAGAGGATTGACTCTGAGAAGAGCAGAACCATGACTATTAAGCTCTTTTCAATGAACTCCAGAGGGAGCAGCTGAAAAGCCCAGCGTTGTAAATGCAGGCTCCTGACTTCAGGCATACACTTCTGGTCTTGTCCCAGACACAACTAAAGTGCACTGGTTGTTTTGATACTGTTTTGTGCTGGATAAATACACAGTGTTTTAGCATTGTGAAGAGGTTGTTAACAAAAGCAGACACTGCAGTTAATATCTATGATTGGTTCTTTGGCTGGATCCTCCCATGAATCTGCACAGTGATCACACCCACCACAACTTCTACTAACAGCAGGATGCTCCAGGGGGTTTACCTTAGCTTGAACACATGCTTTTTCTTCTTATAATCAACCGCTATTTCACAGACCGCTTCCTTCAAGCTGACAGGAATCTCATTGTGGTAGGGGATGCCAGAAGCAGCAGCTTTCGAATCCTTGTAGAAGCCCATCTCTTGGTTGTTTATGACACAGTACACATTATGCCATGATCTTCAAGACACAGAAAACAACAGAAGTGCTTATAAATCTAATGCCGTTGCTTGCAGAAGTGGAGAAAACAAACACAATTACTTCTGTAAGATAATGGGGGTAGGTTCAGTGTGAGGATGTGAATACAGCCTGCACTGTCCTGTAAACTGCAGACAGCAAATTCTCTCACAAAAGCATAGCTTCGGGACGAAAACACTGACTTTGAGCCAGACAGAACAGAGATTTCCAGAGCTCCCCATGACAGCACATCAGCATAGCCCAACAGTGGGAGGGCTGTTTGGCAGACTGGGCAGTTTGCGTACTTGGGAGAGACACTGACTGACCTTTCAATGACTCTGCTTTATTGTAGGAGGAATTCTCTTCGTGCTGCAAACTAACGAATAGATTGCATGTGAGTGAAATCCTGGCTTGTTACAAATACTTCTGGTGGCAGCATCTGCCTCATTCTCTAATACAGCTATAAGAATCAATGATTACTAGAAACAAGAGTCCCTACATGTTAGTATTGGTGGCTGTTGCTGCCTCAGAGTAGCTCTCTGGTGTGAACAGCTAAAGCTGAACAACAATCACAGTAGCACTGTACACATCTGTGGTCTGCACACTACTTCACCTCATACCAAATCCCTCAGATACTGGTGTGGTTCATCACTTGCTAGTCAACATTTTCCTTGTCAGCTAAGCCATTAAATCTGGTTTTAAGAGCTCTCTCAGGTTAGAAAGGACCCTGGTCTGCTTTTCCAGTGCAGACAGAAACCTCAGCAGTTTTGCCTGTTTCAGAATGGCAGGATTGGGTCCTTAGGAATAGAATCGACTAAGGCACACAAATCATCTTCACCCGCTTTTCTCTTCTGCACAGCTTACAGAGTAGGTGGAAAGTGCTAATGTGCAAACAGAAAATGTCAGAAGAATATGGACATTTCTAGTCTCACACCTACGTGTTTTTCTTTTCTTGAGAGCTCTGGAATCAAATCCCACTACTGCCACAAATTCACCATGTGAAGTGGGAAAATCACGGTATCTTTATGCCTCAGTTTTCCACCTTCCAAATATGGCTAACACTGCTTTCTCCACTATGTATCTTTAGACCTTCATCAAATATACCATTAACCATGAATGCAGTTCCTACAACAACAGGAGCAGAAGCTGAAAGGTTTTTAGGAGCTGTGAAAGGACAACAGCAGCAGGGACCACATTTACTGTTTTACATCTTGGTGAGTTCACATGAAGCAGTGAGGACTTTACCTGCTTGAGGCTTTCTTGCTGTGTGTCTCCCATTCATGTTTGCGATGTAAGAAGCCCTCCATCTGAGCTGAAGGCATCTCCTGTGTTTTGGCTGGTAGGGTGGCAGCAGTCTGGGCCTGAATGGCAGCCTTGGCTTTGCGGTCTGCCGTTGGAGATGGAACAGGACTAGACTCTTTTGAACTTGTCCTTTGTTCTGCGGCTCCATTGACCATTTCATTTGTATCTGCAGTTTCTGCCACCTAAGGAACAGTGAAGAAAATGTTCAGCTCAAAGCCTCACAGCACTGGGGTATCTTGCAGTTAATATGTTTCCCTGCACAACGTGGCTGTGTATAAACTTTGCCTGGCGAACGACACAGGCCAATAAGTTCTTTCTCACACTCCATGGAGACACAGAAGGCCAAGGAAATTAGAAGGTAGGAATGGATTAGTACCCATTTTATAGGTGGAGAGATGGGAAAATAAGAGCAGCTAAACATCAGTGTGAATTTTACTGTGCTTTGCTCTGCTGGTCAATTCGTATTCTTTTGTATATTGTTATTCCTAAAATGAGAGCATTCAATTCTGTTGCTAAGTACTCCAATGTTTGGGACAGTAACAATCACACTTTCTGCAAACCTAGAGGAACAGTAGAAGTTATACACATCAGCCACCTTAAGTACATTTATGGCATTACTGGGGTATTAAAAGTCCATAAAAGGTATTAAACTAGGAGCCAGCAGAAAAATCTGTCAAAATTACCCAGGAGCATTTACAAAAACTCACACAATTTATTTGTTTCTGTAAAAGCTCCTTTCCCCCTTTCCCCGTTCCCCTCAGGACACAACAAAATCAAAACATGCAGGAATTAGAGAGATTACACCATGCATTTCATCTCCACCATCCCAGTTAGGATATTGGATCTTATAGAGACAAGGGAAATGAGGTCATGTGTCAATTTATCAAGGTCTGTTTCAGACTTGCGTTATTAGGTGGATTTGGATTGTTGTTAAAGGAACTGAAAACCACCACAGTCACACAACATCACACAGCTATTTACCCCCAAACAAAGACAGAACCAAGGCCTTGCCCATCACTTGCTTTGTTGATCGCGTTGCCTGTCGCACTGTGATCGAGATAGCCTAGAGAGCAGCCATGATTCCAGCAGCTCTGACTGGTCAAGCTGTCGACGTCTTCAGGAGCCATTCATCCCAAAATCATTTAAATTGGAATCCTAATGGCTATAAGCTTTTGAAATGCAGCTTGGTCCCAGTTTTTTGGTTTTTCTTGTACCATTACTTTGACATGTAGAGCCATAGGTAGCAGCTCAGGAGTTACACAACCAGTGTGTATTATCATTATTATTATTATTAGCAAGTTACTAAAGCTTAGTGCTGCTAATGCTCTAGTAGATTACAAACATTCTGGACTGTTTTTATGCAGACAAGCAGGTATTTGTGAATGGCACAATAATTAGACATTCCCACTTCTGCACATGGCCTGGACAATTCAAAAGCAGCCGAATTATTATGCAACAAACTGAATTTTGCCACTCTTTGCTAGAACTTCTCATACCTGCCAAGTAAATGTCATTGTACCTCCCACCTTTGTACCTCATGTATTGACCTTGGAAGAGCTAAGTGCCAACTTGCTATGAATATGGGAAGGGTTGGTTAACTGCCTTTAATCAACCTAAATCTCTGGAGTACAGACACTACACCACTGAAACAGGGAAAGATTCACAGCTCACATTCCACTTCAGTCATAGCTATTTTACTCTGTCCCTAAAGACATGTAGCCTAGGTTTATAAGAGGGAACATGTGCCCTGCACTGTTATCCAGTGAAAGCAAAAATGAATGACACTTCTTCGTCACAATTAAGATGAATCTAAGCCATCAAACCTCGCTATTTGTATCCAAATCTCAAAATACAACAGAAATGTTGCATTGGTGGGGAGAAAGGGTAAATAAATAGATGAGCTGAAGATTATCCAAACATTGCCAGCACAGCTACTGTAACATAAGGAGTGTAACCACCTAAAAAGCTCAACTGATCAGTCATCACCAGTGCTGATCACTGGTGGCCAACAGGTCATGTCCAAGGACAGGCCTTTCCAAAGCTTCCTGACCAGTGGCAGCTCCTGAGCTTCAAACTCTGTTTTTCAACTGGCTGGATCCCCTCTGACATACACAAACCCTTTGTTCCCAGCAATAAGGAATTACATAGACCATAGTAACTCATCTCTACAACTTGCATCAGCTACCCACAACTAGCTGTTACCTAAACTGATGCATGTTTTCTGCAGTGATACCAGCAAGATGTGAAAATACTACTGATTGGGGGCCTATAACCACTGATCTTCAGTAAATCAGACTAGTTTCTAACAGCAGGCACTGCACAGCTACTGAACATCATTGAATGGGAAATAACATGTAATTCAGCACTGCAATCTGCAACCCTGTGCTTTCAGAAGATAACTGCCAACTTCAATCACATCATCACACTTGTAACTTCTTAAAATGCTACTGATTGTAAAAGGGCTATGAAAAGCTTTTCTGAGGCTCTTTCGGGTTTTATTTCCTTTTCATGTGTTATCTACAATTAACAGAAAACAAGCAAAATAAATCTGGATCATAAACAGCTCTGCAAGAATGTGTCATGAAAAATAGAGAAAAAAACAGGAACTGAACAAACTTTAATGGAAACGTGCATGGGGCATGCAGAGACAACACAACGGAGGACAAACATTAATAGCAAACTGTACTGTTACAACAAAACAGTTACCACAAACATGGACACAGTTCTCTTAATCATGACTGAGAGGTTAGTTGCAAGTGCTTTAGTGGCTAGAGACTACTTTTGAGATACTTAAATGGGGACTATAACATGCAACAAGACAGCTGGTGACAATGACTGGAGATATCTCCTCGGTGCCACATTATATTCAGTTCATCAAGTTAAGTCTCTGCGCCACAGCTTAAATAATAGAGATGTTATCTGCCTTTTTCAGATGCAAACAGATGACAGCCCTTCTATTGTTCTGGCCATTTAAAAAGTACCATTTTAATGTTTTAAGCCACTAGCACAGGCTATAATAAAGAGATGAAATCTTAACTCTTCCAGTGCCTACAATGATGACCTGAATCGATGACTTAATTAGTTTTTCTTCATCACAATTTTCATATATGTGTACTAACACAAGGAAAAAAGTGTATCTTTAGAAATTACTTTTACAGACTACTTTATAGCCAGAATACATCTGAAGGCTTCCCAGATGGTGGAGTCTGAAGCTACAGCTATGCTGCTCTGAGAACTGCCACACTCTTACAGGCACAGAGAGCCAGCACTGGTGTGTCACAGTCACCAGATCATCTGCATAAATCTACATGGAGTTTTTAAAAGCATTAAGAAGCTCTATGTTGTTATCCTGACAAAAGAAAAAAAACACATGCATCATGAAGTGGAAAGACAAGTTACAGCAAAAGTACAATCACTGAAGCACACTCTTTCAATCACCTTCCTCGCTTTGCAAGCTCAGCCAATACAGAACAATTCAGCTGCACTGCTCAGCTAGTTGGCAGAAGCTGAAATTCTGATCAAGAGCAGCATTATCTTGTGCCTCAAATCAGAGATAATACATAATAAATATACAGCTGTGGACACCTGATGTGTTGCAACACGAGGTTCAGGGGACTGAGCTAAAGAGTTCTTATGGAAGACTGAAGTGCAGATGGCGAAGATGAAAATGTATTATGCATCATGTCACAAAATAAAAACTAACATAAGAAAGAAGCAAATAGGGGATGTGTAAGGCTGTGGTAACCAAGATGATGATGATGATCTGGGATGTGCTTGCAGGCCACCTCATGTTCCTTGCTAAAACTTGATATAATGTCATAAACATTAGAAGGTACAACAGAGAGCTCACTTCATAAGTTAATAGTAAAGATGAACCAAAAGGCTTTATTTAAAGAAGGAAAAAGGTAGGACTGCTTAGCACTAGTCAGTCCTAGGGCACTGACAGAGCCTATGTGCAGACCCAAAGTAACTGGGCTGGACCACCTGAAAGATAAACTCACGCTGAAAGGCATTTCCTCCCGGAGCCCTACACTGGGACCCATGTTTCCTTTGCGGTACTGGCAAGAGCTCTGAACCCCACTGATCTGAGCCTGGCAGGCGCCTTTCCTGCACTTAACACCCCTCAGAGACAGCCTCAGAAACAGAAGGAAAAGAAGTGTCATTTTTCTCACCACTCCAAGCAGGAACTGAAACAAGAAGGCTTTGCATGAAGGCAACAGAGAGGTAAAAGTGCTCCACTACTGTGTTGTGTTAACTATATATACATATGTACTGGTATTTGTATGGCTGCACATGAAGATTATTGGCATGTATCCTGACTCCCCTATTAAGAAGGAATGAGTAAGGCATGGACCATTCAGCCTGCATCTATCTATAGACAATCAAGAGCTGGGATCTTAGACCAATGTGTTTTATCTGTTTTTTAAAGAAAAGAATTACAACCTCTCCATAGGGGTCTGCACCCGGCTCTCATTTATACCTCTGCCTCCCTAGTGTCAGTAAATTGAATTGCTGTAAATTGGACAGAACCAAGGCAAAATGGGGCCCCAAAATAGCTATTCAGCAAGATCACAACTCTTCAGGAGGACTAAATACCAAGATAAATCTAATTTTTCATGTTTTATTTCACGTTTATTTTTCTCTGCAGTCAATGAGTCCAATTCTGCATGGAATGTTATACAACTAACCTTAAGGCTTTTATTTGTCAATAGTTACAGCTCTCCCGTCCCCCCCAGCCTCTCCTGCTGAGCTCACTTTGTAGGGGTAATCTTTGGCCTTGTAAAGAACTCGCTTGCTAATGCAGCTGATTTAATAATGTTGCCGTGCTGAAACCTGTTAGTATAACTCGATGCGTCATACCTGTCAGGTTCTAGTTCTCTTCTTCATTATGATGTAATCTCATTAAATCTCAATTACTCATGTAAAGGACTCTTTTGCTGGAAAATCTTAATACTATTAGCGACATGAAAAACTCAACAGTAAATAACATGAAATAAATGTGTCACCTTAAAGCAACTGAGTGTCAGTGGGGAGATTCAAATAAACAGGGAGAAAAGTGAAGCAAATATATCTCCAAGGGGCTGCTAATTCAATAAAAGTCAACTGATGGGAAGGAAGAGAAAAGCAGCAGGGAAATCTGAAGCCAAAAGATGAAACCAGTACCAGTAAACCATACTGACAAAAAGGTGTCTTTTGCTGCAAAGGATTCTGTACGTCACAGTCCAGACCACGATCGGTCATTGGCTGTCCTTCTGCTAATAAAGTTTTTGTAGTTTTGGTAGGTTTGGGAGCGGTAACTAACCCGTGGAGATTCCTGGTCTGACGGCAAACCATTTTGGGAAACCTGTTCTCCTTTTGTCCCATCCCTGTTGGGAGAGAGAGGAAAGAAAAGACATTGTGTTACGTTCTTGAAAGTCACCCATCTCTTTCACCAAAATGACATTTCCCCCCTGACTATGGCACTCCTTGGAAATTCCAGCCAGTTCTGAAAGTCCTCAGGCCCAACTGAATAAATCCAGTGTTAAGGGAGGTCAAAATGGACTTTCCGGTCAGTTACCTTACAAATAAGCCTACTCCTATCCCATAAGTAATTTTATAAATGCTAATGTTCCACGGACGTGGCTTGAAATCTATTTGTGACTGACACTCATCCAAGAAGAAAGCCAGGATGGTTCATAAACTTCAATCCATAACACAGAAGCTATAAAAACAGCTTTCTTACTCTAGGGCCTGGTACACTTCAGCAGCTGTAACACTGCATCACGATAAAAACACGGAACATTCCATTTAGGAGTGGATTCAGGTGTCTGAGAAAAGCCTTGTCCCCATAAACCACCACATCTTCTACGGGGGGTCACATTCTAAAACCATATAACCCCAGACTCTCCTTTTACAACACATCCTCAGCCTGAGAAGTCTGTCTGAGAACACAGTTCAGCTTCCTACATCCTGGCTTACCATTGCTGCTGGGAGTCTGCATCCTCGGCAACCTTTGGGCTGGGCTCTGGAGTGGGAGGCTGTCTCTTCCTCTCTTCTTCCTCTTGTTGTCGACGTACTTCCAGCAGTTCCAACTGAGAAATGAAACGTTTTGGTGCATTTAAAAGCTCTGCTCATTTTTCAGGGGCATTTCTAGGAACTAAAAATAACTCTGCATTTTTCTGAGACATGAATGAAATTCAAGTTAAGTGAAATCAAATTGGAAGGCATCAGTCTTGCACAGTATTAATCGTGAAGTTTGTTGCACTGAGTTTGTCAGTAAAGGCCCACAGTATCAGAGCCTTTAACATCAAGTGGAGTGCCTGGGCAGCAGCTCACCACTGTCTGTGGTTCCTTTCTCATTCATTCTATTAGAACACAGACAAACAAGAAAGCAGCCCAAGCTATCAAAACACTGAGAAGTGACATCCTCTTGTGTGTTCCCCACGCACAGAAACAATCCAAATCTCAGAGGTCAACTACCTAAATAAAACCAGCCTGGTTTTGAAGATGCTGAGCAACTCCAGCCCACCCTCTCTGCAGCTGTGACGCTCAGTGTGTGTGAGAAGTCAAACCACTTCAATCCTGGTGTCTAAAGTAGAATTCTTCTCCAAAGATGGAAACATGCTTTCCAGGCATTAATTACTGACACTGCAGCTGTGCTCTGAGTGCTTGGGGCTTTTTCACTTCTTATGTCTTCCCAGAGGACAATACAGCCTTGTACTGAGGCAGTTAAAACACAACAAGCATTGCTGACAACCCCCATCTGTGTCAGTGCCTCCTCACATTGTCATCTTTAATCAAAAATCATGCTGAGTGTTTGTATCTGAGTCTTCTTCACTCAGAATCCCCCTTCCCTTTTATACCAGCACAACCTTTATGCATGGGGCTGGAGCAAAATGCTGCTGGGTCAGCACTCCTGAGTCCAAGAGAGCTTTCACTGACTATTGAGGTCATTTATCATTTAAGCTTTTCCCTTTCAGGTTGCTGAGTTTAAATTAACCAGAGAGGGGTTCAGTATTGTGGGGAACATGAAACTTCAGCCTGAGGTTGCTCAATGAACTGAGATTAGGTTGATGATGCCGGCGGTTATTCCAACCAACTGGCTGGCACCAAACCAAAGGGGAACGGACACAGGAAGTTCCTGCCCCCCTCACTCACCGTGGTCAGTCGCTCCAGTGCTGCAAACCTCTCATCCCAGGTAGCCGCGGACTTCTCAAAGGCTTCGTGCCGCTTGATCAGTTTTTCCACCTCATCAACGCTCTGGCCTATTTCACGACTAGAGAGGTAGGGCTCCTGCCCCAGCAGCCAGGCCTCAGCCACACTTGCGTCTCTGGAGAACTGGTGTACCTCCAAAACTGAGCAAAGAAGGACAGGAATCAGCACCATGCATGTCACAAACTGCACAGAAAGTCATGAGGCATCTGCATATACTTAAACACAGCTCAGGGAAAAGGTCAATGTACTTGGACAAGTATTGTCCTTAACTAAGCTCTCACTTTAAAGGCAGAAATTTATCCTGTTGGCGTTGCTTTGAGGAAAACTAATAGTGAAGTCCCACCTTTCCTCCTTCTACAGACTATATTGCAGCGGGGTTGGACTAGATGACCTCTGAAGGTCCCTTCCAACCTGAACCATCCTATGATTCTATGATTTTGCAAGCTCAGTGTTTCCATTCTGTTCTAATCTGCTGTAGCCTACTAACTTCAGAGTACAAAGTCTGTTACCTTCCACAACCGCCCCAAAGTCTGATTCTCTTCCCCAACCGCCCTGTCTACAGAAGGGCTGTAGCAGACTACAGTAGACTGCAGGCTGTAGTTCCCTTTAGCAAGTGGTATTTCTGTACTTGACGCTTGACTACAGTGTTACAGTTCCAGGTTTCCTCCCTGTTCTGTCTTCACACCTGAAAAATACACTTCCACTACTTTTGTGAACAGGATGAAGCACCTTTGATGAATAATATGGTAAAAGCACCCAACCTGGGGGACAACTGCCCATGCTACTGCATTTCCTAAAGCTTCCTGAGGCTCAGAAGCACGTAGACTCAGCAGCCCAGAAGCCCACAAAATGACTACATGCCACTGTATGTTTTGAGATCCTGGACAGCTGCCTGCTGCAAAGGCTCCAGTCTGTCCATCAGATGGGGATCATCTTGTTAAGAGCAGCAGAACTGGGCTGTTGCTGCTGGTGTGAAGCCTGCAAAACACTGCAGTGTTTCAAAGGACACCTTTTGTCAGTGAAGTGCTCACCAACATTCTAGCCTCTTGGATGACACAGATAACATGTTATATGCATAAGGTAGCAGGGCTTTACTTCTCCCTGTTTTTCAGTAGTGCCCCCTTTGTAGAAACCCAGTTGGAATGTGACACCTGCAAAATACAGTGGATCTATTTCACCTCGCTCCAAATCTGATCATATAGAGCAAGACCTGTGCTGTGGGTTTCTTGGTTTCAAATTCTCCTCTATTTTACAATCCCCAGGTGTGAATCCCTCTGTCATCACAATACAAACACACCTTCCAGCACTGTTATCAGAAAAGCAAGGACCTGCAGGTATTTTCCACGCTCAAGAAGACACAGGGAAGTGAGAGTGAGACACGGCCCTGCCCAAAAGAAACCCAAGCACATCCTTACTCAGTCTCAGCCACTCCCATCTGTCTTCCCATTTGTCGATCATTTCTTTTCTCTTCTCTGTCAGCTGCAGCAGCTTTTCCTTGATCTGGATGGAGAGGAGAGAGCAGGACCATTACCCAAGCACAGGCTCAGCCATCACACTATGCAAGCCCTTACCGCCGGCACAAGACACAATACATTGTGCTGGATTGTCGGGAAGTGACTTAACCATGCAGACAACAGCTGCTTTTCTCCTCCAAGTATAAATAAATATGACATTTGCATTGAAATACCACATTTGCATGAGCATCCGGTGTCTGTTCAAACCCACAGCGCTAGGAGTAGTTGATAAAGTGTAACAGGCAAACAAATCTAAATGGTGCAATCATGTATTGTATCTCCTGCTCCTGTTCTAGCAGGTAATGCAAGATGTGCTGCTCAGGGATGCTACAGGAAGCCTGCAGGTACCTGTGCTAACAGCACTGACGTGCAGCAAACACCCTAGGTTATTCTCAGGGTGAATACTGGCTCCCAAAGCCTCCCTGTGCCTGTGCAAATGCTTCCCAGGGATACTCCACAGGATCGTTTGTGTGTGATGCAGACACAGACAGCATCACTTCCCTGAGTGGGCAGTATCTAATAACATTTAACTTCCTCCCTCTATCAAAGGGAGGCAGGAAGAGACATGGGTCAAGCCTCTATCCTCTGGACTAGACAAATCAGAACATAAATCAAGGCCTCAAGTTAGATGCATTTGCCTCTTAATATTCCCTGGATTTACCCCCTGTGATAAGCTTTTTTCTGCTCCTTTCCCTAGGAGGCCTCTTCCAGTTCCCCTGTACAAGAAGAAGGCCTCTGCTCTTGCTCAGGGAAGTCATCTTTCCCAACACAGACATCCCAGAGCTTTCTTTATGCACAACTGAATGCAACAGCTTCCTTGCACTTCCTGGACTGAAAATGATCCTTCAAATTTAGGTGCCATCTCTGCGACCCAACATGAATTCACAGAGTTGAATTACACACTAATTTCACAATAGCAAATAAGTGCAGCAGTCCCAGGAGTAAATTACAAACAGCTTATTCAGCTGTAGGTGACACAACACCAGTTTCTCCAGCTGAAACCCTCTCTAGCCAGCTCACTGCAATGGTTGGGTGTTCAGCAAGCACAGTACCTCTTCTGATGCATAGTGCTTCCTTGCCAGGAGAGATTTGCCGAGCTCGATGCAGGTAGTAAAGCTGTCATTCCGGGCATCAATTTCTGCTTTGATTCCCTGGTGATTGTTCATTAGGAGTTCAACAGATGAAACGTCCCTGAAATGATCGATCCAGGGCTCAGAATCATGCAATGCAGATTGAACAGTCATTGCACTTACGAACAACTAGCACACAACTGTTCAACAAGAATATCAATTCCTAGGTTGTGTCTGTAGCTCAGGAAACAGGATTCCTGTATGGAGACAGGCTGAGAAAGCTGGGGCTGCTCATCCTGGAGAAGAGAAGCTGTGTGGAGACCTCAGAGCAGCTTCCAGTGTCTGAAGGGGGTACAAGGATGCTGGAGAGGGACTCTGCATCAGGGACTGTAGTGATAGGACAAGGGGTGATGGGTTCAAACTGAAACAGGGGAAATTTGGGTTAACTATAAGGAAGAAATTCTTTACTGTGAGGGTGGTGAGGCGCTGGCACAGGCTACACAAGGAAGTGCCCCTGGCAGCACTCAAGGCCAGGCTGGGACTTGGAGCAAGCTGCTCTAGTGGAAGGTGTTCCTGCCTGTGGCAGGGGGTTGGAACTGGATCATCTTAAGGTCCTTTCCAACCCAAACCAGTCTGTGATTCTACGAAATATTCCTCAACTGACCTGCAGCCTTATCTTCTAATGGAGAAGAGATCCTTCACATACCTTGGTTTTTCCTGGGCTTCTATCTGTCGGATAACATCTTCCATCCAAAGCATGAGATCACGAACCATGCTGAAGAAGCGGAATTTGTCTCCTGTATCCACCAGCCTCACCCTGCGGCCCTCACAGGCATCCAGCAGTGCTTTCCATGCTTCCAGGACCTCATTTTCCCTCTTCTGGATGTCATCAGCTTTATCTCCAGCATAGGCAGCCTGAAGGCGTGCAGCATCCTCCTGCAGCTGTCTCACCTGGGGTTTTTACAGGAGGGAAATGCATCAGCCTTTGAACACCAATATGGAGACATGTGAGCTGCTAGTTCAGCTTTCTGAAGTCATTGCAAGTATATATAAGCCTGAAAAGGTTTGTTCTGTTATGAAGCCAGAGTATGCCCAGGAGAATATTTCTTAGAGGAGACTGTGGGGCCAAGGGGCCCCAAAATAGCAAAGATTTGTCACTGCCAAAACGGCTGCAAATAGAGGTTGACTGTTAAATGTCAGGGCACAGGGGACCATTTTCAGCATCAGTTTTCCTTCCTCTCACACAAGTGACAATGCCACCATTCCGGAGCCCCTGTATCAAACCCACTGCTCTACCTGCAGAGATGACTTGTCAAAAATGAAGATAACACCTTCAAAGACAAGAAAATTGGGAAATCCAAAGATCCTCCTACTGTTAGAAACCTCTTTTCCTTTCAAACACTGTCTTGGGACATCAAATGCTATTTCTTGACTGTTTCACATACTTTTCAAGACAAGAAACATTCTATTAGCTCTTATCTAATAATGTTATCTTTTCTTTTACTTTTGAATGTATTAAACACCTTTTAGCTACAGTCACAGAGATCAGGCCATTATCATAATGATCCATCTTGGTGCTCAAGCTGTTTCACCTAAACCCGATCCTAAGTGCTTCCACCACAGCTTTGTGCTATGATTACATATTCCTCCATTTAGGTCTTGATTATAATTACCTTTTGGAGAGGCTGGGATTGGTGTTTTGTGAATGTCTCCCATTTTATGTATAAAATCTACAGCTGCTGAAAGCAAGCCACTTGGAAAATCAAATGCTGGCTATGTCGCCTTTATTCTAGTGTAAACAGCTATTTAATTGCACCATAATCAAGAACTGGCAGGCAGCTGGCCATAAAAGCCATCTTTTCCTACTGGGATAAATGCAGCCAGTCGTAATTCCTCCATTCCTTAAGCAACTTGTTCCCTTCCAAAACTCTCATTCTGGCAGCTTGAACATGGGGTTTTGGTTTAGAAATCCCCTGTGTCTGTACGAGCCGCTGCCACCTTCTATTTAACACAGTTTGGTTTCAAAAGATGCAGAATTAGATCAAGTGTGGCTGCTTTTAAGTATCTTAGCCTGGACTACGTACCTGAAATCCCTTCAGACAGCTGTTGGAAGCACCATGAAAAGCAATAATTAAGTCAGAACACTCAGATTCATAAGAGTCAGAAGGTCTCTATGGAGGTCTCAGACTCCCTTTGCCTCTCAGAAAGGACAGAAAAGGCATTGGCTGGGGCTTACTTTAAACAAAATAAAACCAAACCTAAAAACCCCAAACCAACCAACCACATAAACCAAACCCCAAAACCAACCAACAAACAAATCAAAACCCCAACCAGGCTTACACATCCCTTCATATTTGCCCCTGCCCTCCAAGTATCCTTTGGAATAACAACTCTTCCATGCGCCAGGATAGCTGTGTCTTGCATTCATCAAGGTGAACATAAGGTGAGGAGCAGGCACATCCAAGGTGGCTTTCAGCATAGTTAATGTAACACCCAGGAAGAACATTAAGGACACAAGAATGTGAAACCTGTATTTCATATTACCTCTGGTATATCAAGAATTCTTTACAGATTTAGGTTGTGTTCAATGTCTTCACTAAAGAGACAATATGTGGAGTCAAACGAACCCTTTTTCCTTCAAATATAAGCTATTTTCCAATCATATCAGCCACACAGTGTTCTGGTGGTTGGCAATCCGAAAAAGGCCCTCTGAGGTTACCCTCGTGCCTCTCCATCCCCTCGCTCCTCCTAAGCACACAGCAAGCTCAGACTGCCCGGAGCCACTTTGCTTTTAAATCAATACAGAAGTTCTCTGCCTTTATGATTTCCTCTTCAACCAAGGGCAGGAAATGGAACAATGTTCAACAATTAGCTACAGGCTCAGACATCTGTGTGCTCATAGATTCCTATTTGGGATAAACTAATTAACCTAATGCAATGACAGAGAAGCAGGAAGACAGGCAAGGAAATGATGCAGGTGAGGTTGTTCCCACAGAAATACACTTGGAAAGAGGCTGCCTCCCAGCCATGGAGGAGCCATGAGCAGGGGCAGAACTCTGCAGCTCAGGTTCCTGTACCCACCACCAGTACCACTGACTGGCTACACACCTGGGTGCCGAGCGCCTGGATATCATGCTCAAAAGTTGTGTGCATTCTCTGTAGCGTTTCCACTGTGTTTTGGTCTCTACCAAGCTCTTCAGGCAGTTTCTTATGTTTGTCTTGAATACGTCCCAAGATCTCCTTGGCATCGTGGTAAAATTTGTGCAGTTCATAAGAGGCTGCTAGGATTTGTGTTCTCGTGTCAATGAGCTCCAGCAGATCTGCCCAGGCCTCATTGAGTCCATCCTTCCACTCCGCAATGGTCGCAGCATCCGAGTGTCCAGAGTTGATGAGTTCATCTGCCATGTGGTTGACGGTGTCGACACGCTCCTGTCCAATGTTCCCAGTGTCCCGGGCAAATTCACGGAACCGCTCCTGGAGCATCTGAAACACAATGGAACAGGCTCATGCAGTGCTGTAATTACACCCTGACCTGAGCACACCAGCCAGCCACCCGTTTATATTAACTATCTACTGTGTGCTGCACCCAGAAACGGAAGGTCAACCTGCAGCCACATCCAAAGAACTATAAGGTCCACATGAACTACCACGTGAACTTTCACATGCTCTCCTATGAGGGAAGGCTGAGAGAGCTGGGGTTGTTCATCCTGAACAGAATACTCCAGGGAGACTTTTACTGTGGCCTTTTGGTAATTAAAAGGGGGTATAAGAAGGATAGGGAGAGACTTTATAGCAGGGCCCATTGCGATAGGACAAGGGGAGATTGAGGCTGGACTTGAGGAAGAAATTCTTTGTTGCCCAGAGAGGTGGTGGATGGTCCCTGCAGACATTCCAGGCCAGGCTGGATGTGGTTCTAAGCAAACTGATCGAGTTGAAGATGTCCCTGCTCACTGCAAGGGGTTGGACTGGGTGAGCTTTGAAGGTCCCTCCCAACCCAAACCAGTCTATGGTTCTCACTTACCGTTACGTGTTCGTAATCCTGTCCCAGCTCGTGCGATCCTGCCACCACCTCCCTTTCAGCAATCCACTGCTCCAGGTCATCCACCTCGCGGTTCAGCTGGAACAGCCTATGCCTCTCATCCAGCTTGCCCCGTCTCTCTTCGGCCAGATCCTTCAGGCCTGCATACAGCTTGTCCACTTTGGACTGGCGCATGCTGATACGCTCACTACAAGAAACCAAAGAGCATTGAGTCCTCATCATCTTTATAAATAAGATAAAAGGAAAAACCTACATGGAATAAAAATCACTTGGGGTATTTATCCCACAGAGCACAGCTGCATGCATGGGTTTGACTCAGACACACTGGATCAACCCTCTGTTGGCACAGCTGACTAGAAAACGTCTCTGCCCTGTACCTATAATCCTTTTGGCTTTACAGAGTGAAGCTGGAACCAAGTTCTGCTTTTATTTGGCCACAGATCACACGTGAGTCTTGTCTCAAGATCCCAGGCAGGATCTGAGCTGCTGAGGCAGGCAGCATTTCATTGTCATCTAACTTCTGCTTCAGAGTCCAAAAGCACTCATGGGCTTACCCTCTAAAGCTCAGCATTTCTATTAATCAGAAGTGATTTCTAGTTCTACTGGCCATATCTTTTGCCTATAGTTTATCTGAGCCATGAAGCCCTGTCAAACTGCCTTCACTCTGCTTGCGAAGCTGATTGCATTAGCCCAGTACTCAGTCAGCTCAGCCAGAAAACCCGCTCTCATCAAACATTATCATGACCACAAGAGAGTGCTTTTGAGTTAAATAACTATCTTCCACCAGAGGCAGAACTGTCTTTTCCAAGATAGTCCTATCCTATCTTCCTGTCTGTGAAGGCAGCCTCATAGTCAAACCAGCCTGTAGTCAAAGCCGATGGAGAATTCTGTTCACTCAGCTGCAGCTCTTAGAGCAGAACAGTTCTTCAGCTTCCTGAATTCTCTCACAGGGAAAGGCCATTTAGGAAAGTTGAGATAAATTTACCACGACCAAGATGTTAATGTGCCCAAGTGGGAGATCCCAGTCTCTGATGCTACTGGAATCTCAAAGTGAGGAGGCAGAGCTTGGGGAGCACTGTGCTAACACAGAAGGACAAATAACTGTGAGCCTTGGGCTGGACATAGAAGTTGGTTGGAAGAGTGAATATGGACCCTTGTCTCTCAGGATTGCTACAGCTCCATTAGGTTCAGCAGTGCTGGGCCAGGCTGTGTAAAGGGTACAACAGACCTTTACCGAAGGTGTCTGCTACCTTCCATCAGCACCTGCACACACTGTCCCTGTTCAGGACCCTGACTCTGGATAAACCAGGGTGGCCCAACGTACATCTTGAACTGAGCAAGGCTGAAATCCTCCTCCTCTGCACACTCTTCTGAGCAACTTACTCTTTGCTGCAGCCTTTGTGTGTCAGAACAACCCAATGAAGGGACCGAACTCATGAAAGAGGTCATGATCCAATTAAAAATGGCAGTTGATACCTTTCTGGGTGATTATCTGCCACCAAAGTTCTGCTGGTCTTTGAAAGCTGGTGCACGGTTTCAGCATAGTCTTCTACAGCTTGTTCCAAAATCTGGTGCTTCTTCAGCATGGACACGGCACTCTGCTCGTCCTGGAATGGTGACAACAATGAGAGCTGAGCCCCACACCCCAAAGACACCACGCAACAAGTTCAACTTGGTGCGAGAGCAAATAGTGGTAGCCAGAGACAATTACGAAGAACTGCTCCCAAGTACAGCTTGAAGACAAGTTGCTCTGACAATGGTGTATTAATAGCTGAGTTCACTGCAAATGGTACCCACAGAAAGCAAAATAACAAGTGAAAGAGTGAATGCACCAACCCCTCTGGGATGCAGAACAGGATTACATCAGCTGTGCACTGAGCATGCTGAATTTCCCCTTCTGTGAGGCTCTTTGTGTGTTTACACAACACTGGGGATTGTGCAGGGCTCGGAAAAATGACCAGTTTTAGGCACGTCACTGGTCAGGCTTTGCAGCGACAGCCTGGGTCCGGGAAAAGAAATCCTATGGAGCCTTTGCTGAAGGATTCTCCGGCAAAGAGCCTGGAGAAATTCCCATCGGAGCTTCCTATGCATTGTTATGATGAAGGAAAACAAGCCCCAGCTCTCAGTGTTAACTGGTATCGTCAATAAGCCCCTTCATTAACATATTTTGTGCAATGAACTATTTGCATTAATGTCCTTTTTATCTGCATTGTTTAGATATAAAAACCAAACTCCTTTTTAACGGCAGACTGAAACCCCGTCAGGTGAGATGTGTTACACTGACACAAAGCTGGGTTTTATTTTATCAAGGCAATGAACACAATGCATTTACCCAAGTAATAAATAAGACACCATACTCTGACACCTCCTCGAAAAACAGGGCTTCATTTACTCTTTGCTATGGTCTGATGCTGCTCTGATTTCAAGTCACTGGGAGCAAAGGCATCAGCTTTGGGTGGCATCAGCTGACTGACCATCAGGCCCTGTTTCACAGACTGGTGATTGTGCTGTTCCCAGTGATTCAAAACTAACACACAACTTGTCCTAACTGGGCCATACTGGGAACTCTGACCTCACAGCACAGGAAGGCATGTGGTTGCCATAGAATCACAGGATAGTTAGGGTTGGAAAGGACCTTAAGATCATCCAGTTCCAACCCTCTGCCATGCACAGGGACACCACATACATCCACAGCCTCAGTCTGAGGATGCTTCCCTGACTCAGCACAGCAAGGCCTATCCTCCTCACTACCACAGATGTCATAATACATACAAGAGATGATCACTTGAGCTTTCACAAGGGAATTAAATCTGTTTATGTTCCATTACATTAGTGACGGATTAAATTATGTCACCTCCCTCCCTCTAGCTAAGCAATTAAACCCAAACTAGTGCTGCTGGGAAGCTGCTCACCTTCGCTTTCTCTTCTGACATCATGTAGAGCTCCTGCTCACTCATCCAGGCCTCAGCCTCGGCAGCATCGAAGTAATATTGCTGTGCTCTGTGGGACTCCTCCAGGCGCTTGTGGCGCTTCTCTGTCTCCTCGATGAGGAGGTTCCAGAGCTGCTTCAGGTCTGCAAGTCTCTGCTGGATCACCTCAGCATTAGGGCTGCTCTCTGTGATGATGTTTTGACTCCTCTCAAAGATGTCATCAATGCGAGGCTGATGTCCCTGGATTTCTTTCTGAAGGGTCTGTGAGGGGAGGAAAGCAGATGGATGAGACACTGCACTAAGCTAAAAGGAAGCAACAGTCAGGGGTCATAGCTCCAGAGGGGCAGCAAAGCACATACCATCAGCTCATGTGGAGAAACTGGGGCCCTCCCTGAACATAGAATCATAGGATCACAGAACGGTTTGGGTTGAAAAGGATCATCCAGTTCCAGCCCCCTGTCATGGGCAGGGACACCTTCCGCTAGAGCAGGTTGCTCCAAGGCCCATCCAACCTGGCCTTGAACACTGCCATGGATGGAGCATTTACAGCTTCCTTGGTCAGCCTATTCCAGTGTCTCACCACCCTCATAGTGAAGAGTTCCTTCCTTATATCTAACCTAAAAACATGCCACCACCCGGACATCACCCCACAGCCCATCACTGCTGAAGCACCCACCATTTACCCCCTGCCTCTCCTTCCTGAGCTAGTCAGCTCTAAAGAGAAGAGGTATGGAGCTGTAACAGCACCTACTTACCTGATTTTTCTTTATGAGTAGCTGCACAGTCTGGAGGTTGTGTCCATGATCTGTTGATGTAGCTATGGGCATCCTCTCTCCAACCCATAACTGAAAGTAAGAGAAGAAGAACACGTGTTATTCCAAGTGACCCCAGATACAATCAAGGCAGCAGAGAGAGGCTGGTGCAAAAAGCAGCATTACTCAAACACACCAGGCAACGCATGATCAAAAGGTTTCTCCTGTGACAGCTCTGCAGCAGGCTCTGACATTTTCCTATTGTCTGGGGAACTGGATTTCTCTCATACTCACAATTTCATCTTCCACATCCCGGTTGAACTGGTGGATCTCTTTGGAGGCCAGCAGGTTTGCCTTCCTTTCATTCAAAGGCTCCAGCAACTCCAAGAACTTCTTCTCTACAGTAAGGCGCTTGCCATCCACTTCATCTGTGCTCTTCCCTTCTTGACTCAACGCCCTTGCCTGGCTTTGCAGCTCCTCAATCTCCTTCTTACGAACATCCATTTGATTTTCTAGCATCTAAACAGAAACACAGCAAAAAGGTCCTGAAAACTGGGGTAAAAGCAGTTGATATGGCAAGGGTACGTCAACAGCTTCATAAGAAGGAAGAACAGAAACTTCTTAGTAAGGGTTTACACATTAATCATTACTGCAGCATTCATATTACAAGGAACATGGATTAAACATCAATTCACAACTGTGGGCAGCTGCTGACAGCCCTCAGTTATCCCTGCTTGTGCAAATGGTGGATTTGGCCAATGATAAAGCTGAATCTGTTCTGTTGGTCCTTCACCGGTCACCCTCAACAAATCTGGAGCACAGCTGATTGCGCCCAACAGCTTCATTGCCCCCTGCTGCCCTCACTACTCTTTGCTGCCTTCACAGCAAGGAACAGGGATTGACAGCTTTGGCCAAGTTTGAATCAGAGAGGGAATGACCTCTAGAGGACTACAGCAGGAGATAGAACAGGGATACTGATGTGGGGAAAGGGCAGTATAAGGTAGAGATTGTACCGAGAAATGGATGTCTGATTTGCTCCTGGTTCTTCTTAAAGATACATAAAACAACGGGGAGAAAGACAAGCAAATAAATTCTTTTATAAATGGAAAGGATCCTGATCTGCTCCTTTGAGCACAGGTATCTGCTGCCTGCCCTCTCTGCAACCTGCGCTCCATTTACCTGCTGCTTCTTCAACAGGATGTTGACACTGGTGAGATCTTTTCCGTAGTCATCCGACTGAATCTGGCTCTCCAAACCATTCAGCCACTTGTCCAAATCAGCACAGCTCTGGGTGAAAAGCTCTGCCTTGTTTGCATCGAAGAGACGCTGAGCCTTGGTCTGGGTAGTGGATTCGAGCTCTTCCCACATCTGATGGAGACCTGTGAGCTTTTCTTTCACCACAGCTTCGGTCTCTGGTTTCTCTGCAATGAGCTGCATTCCCTCCTGCAGAACAAAGAGCAACAAAATGGAACCTCCTCTGGAGCACTCGCAGCCCGTTAGCTGAATTACTCTGATTAGAAAGCACTCAGGAGCCCTCATCTGCTGGCAGCATCAACCTCTCATTTTCTATCTTCAATTATCCAGTGACTCCTTCCAGGATGTCAGCTCCCAGGTCTGGCTGTTGCCAGGAAGTGGGTTTCTTAGCAAAGGGAAGGTCAAGCTCCTGGGGACACAGTTCAGAAGGCAGTGGGATGCCCCATGTGTGTGTGTGACAGCAAAGGGGGGGCCTGCAACTGAACAACTGCTGTGGGACAACTCACCAGGAGGGTGACAAAGACGCAGTGTAACGCTGGGAAAGGGACCTCAGGGTACCCAAATGGAGCTGTGCGACTGAGGGGGGTTGTGTCAATGAGTTACAGCAATCACCATGGGTCTAAACTACTATCAGAGAGGAACAATCTTCCTTGGAAGGAAGGAGGGAAGCTGTCTCTAGCACCAGCAGAGCGCTTGGACTTCAGACATCTTTTTGCCTTTACAAGGATTATATTGATTTGGGGAATATTCTCTTTAACTGTACTTCTACCTCTGCTCCTGGGTGAAGCTGATGAGGGATAAACCTTGTCAGATATGAACCCTATCGCAGCCCTATCACGTTTAATAGCTGTGACCTCTGGTAACATTAATAAAGCTATTGCCAGCTGTGGCTCGATCCACAGCTTTGGTACTTTGCTGCAATCTGATTTTTCAGAGGCAAACAGTGAGGATGTATTAGCATCACTAAAAAAGTACTTCCAGAGCAGCCTTCTGATTGCACCATTAAAGGGTATTGCTATTTGCAGATCACAGAAAAGCCTCTAATGGGATACTGAGTGCCAAAGTGAGAGAGGAAATGAGCAATTAAGCTAACTTACACTGAACAGAAACCCACTGTCAGAGCTAAGACGAGACCTCCTTAGTGTTCCAGAGCTGCACATGAGAAATAGGGTGGGGGGGGGAAATACAGCTCATCACAGCACATTAAAGCCTTCAAAGTAACCTGATACAGAGCTGTGAATCTTAATTAATCACAAAACTGGCTGTACTTTACTTCATGCACTAATTTTGTATGGGGAAGGCAGCCTGATTGTAGTCCTGAATGAATGAGAACCAGCACGGCAGCATGGGAGCCTGAATTCACTTATTCACCCACATCCAGCTCTTTCCCAGGAAGTACTTCTACTTCATCAGCTCAAATCACAATATTTTTCCCTTTTCACTCTTTGGGTATGAAAACTAGGTTATGCCATCCTCCGAACAGACAAGAAGGACTAGACAACATGAAACTGGCAGCTTAGCCAATGGTTATTATGAGAGAATGTCTTGGATAAAAGCCATTTAACATCAGTGAGGAATGAAATGGGGTAGATGGAGACACAATGTGATAGATGTTTATCCTACAGTAATGAAATCTCCTTTGGCCTTAGCTGGAGAGAGGATTCAGGAACAAATTCTGCAGAGGAACAGAACCCATCTCTGTGCACAACCATCTTTGATGAAGATGAGGGCACTTTATGGAGGTTCTTTAGTTACCTTTTCAATCTTCTCCAGCCACTCTTTGTTGGATGCAAGCTCTGCCATGAACGCCTGATGCTTCAGCCACTTGCTGTGCAGGTTCCTTGCCTCATCATAGGACATGTCCTGGGCTGTAAGCATCTTCTCATTGATCCAGAGTGAGAGCTGGAAAGGAGAACACACAGGTACTTGTGAAAACAATTGTGTGAAATAATGCAAGGCACCAAAGTGCCTCCAGACCGAGGATGAAGAGATGCCCCTCTACAGGAGAGCTGCAAGAGATCCAGAAACAGCTTTTACTCAGGGTTCAGCCAGGGATCCACCACTTAAACAGCTAAATTTAAACATCCATCTCCAACATATAAATAAGCCATGACTCATGCAGAAAGGCATCAACTCCAAGCTCACAGGCCTTACCCAGTTCAGCAGCAAGAGCAACAGGGATGCGTGTCCTACTTACTGATCACGGTGTATCTGTACCGCTTTCCCTTTGCAACGTTACCCAATGTGCTGCTCAATGTCATCACTACACCCCTGAGGAGCCTTGCTGACTTCCTGAGGACACTGAGAGGTACACACAAATGAAGTGGCATGAAAGGGCATCTCCAGATTAAACAGAGCCCCAGGGTGAATATTTCAGGGAAACACTGAAAAAGAAATTATGTATTTCTATTCCTATCAAAGAACAGAGGCAGGTTTGTACCATTATTTCACACCACATAGTACCTCTTCCCCAAGGTCTTTTCTCTATACAGGGTTTACATCACCAAATCCGATATTTGTCCCATCTCTGGGAGGGTTTTGGTACTCAAGACTTTCCTTTTGCCATTATATAAAATCCAAGACTCATTTCATCTTGATTTTCTGCAAATACAAAGGCACTGAGAACAATTTCCAGACCCAGGCTACAGAAAATCAATCCTATAAAAGATAGATCATTTGCCATGGGCAAATAGAATGTGAAAATGATTGCGGCAGCCAGCATCCAATTTCCTCCTAGGGTGGTTCCGACTGCTTTATCTATCCCTTAGGTGTGGATAAAACACACACTCAGAGGCATGTTTATAGGATTTGAAAAGGATTCATTTCTGCAGATTTAGAGTCACTTCCCAAGCAGAAAATGTCAAAACAAACCTAAACTTTGATTCCAGGATGCCATTTGAGTTTCCAGTTCCCCGCCATGCACTAAGGGTACAGGGCAGCAAATGCATTTAGCGCTCACAAACCTGTTTAAATCGTCCCTTAAAGGCACTGTTAAGCTCCACAAAAAGGGAAAACTTATGAGAGCAATCAAAGAAGCTCCTCATCTGATCTTGCTATCAAGAAAATATGATGTTCTTGATAGAAATGCTCATGTTAATGAGTCTGCAGTTACAACAGGCTGCTGAGCTACTGCACAACCAAAGAATGACTCCATAACACAGCTCCAGGTTGGGCAGAGAAGAGATTCAGAGCAGCCCTGCAGAGAAGGACTTGGGGGTGTTGGTCAATGAGAA
>WYDI02024186.1:1178-31421 GCA_009867235.2 Psittacus erithacus
GTCATATCATATCACTGCAGGTCCTCGTAAAACATTTATGCACAGTGATAACAGAAACAACCTCAAAAGGGACTTAGTCCTCTAGACCCAAAACCTCCAGTAACCTGCATTTAAGTTATTTCTGACAAATTTGTGTATAACTTGCTCTTTAAAACCATAAGGTTACTCCACAGCCCGTCAGTCTGTTTAGCACTTTGCTTCAACTTTAGACATTACATTAGAAGGTTTTACATACATAGATATTGAACTTCTTCTTTCTATTGTTACCCATTACTTAAAGCTTATTACTTCCTGCTCTGTTCAAGAGGTACAAGTCACAGCCAATTCTGTATTCTTGCAAGTAATCTCTGAGTTCACCAAGCAGTCCACCTCTGAAGCATGCTGCTCAAAAGTAGACACAGCATTCCAGCTGAGACTTCACCTATACCAGAAAAGAAGGACTATTTTCCCCACAGGAAGGACTACTTTTTATAGGGGGGGAAAAAAAAAAAAAAAAAAACACAGACATTTTTTTTCCCCAGAAGTTAAATCAACTTACTTTGGTAACCTTAAAGTGTCTCCCTACCCTACTTACTACACTGTTAGTCTCTAAATTGTCAGTCAAAATGCATGTTGTTTTCAGCTTTTCGGTACACACAGGTGCTCTAACACTGCAAAATTCCTATTTTTCACCAAGGGGGATAAAAACTTCTAACTAAAAACTTTTAACTAGTTTTTCAGTTGTGCTGTTGGTGCACATATACACGCACACACTTTCTCTTATTCCAGAATTCCACTGGAGGCATACATTCAAAGTCTTCCATCCCTCCACTTTTTAAAGATAAGAAAATTAATGTTCAACAATGCAATATACAAAATGATAGAAAAGTAATTTCAGTATAGGTTACTAGCATGTCTATTGACAGGGTCCTAACAGCCTGCAATTCAAATGGGATGTAAATCCAGTTTCAACAGTGGAACAAGTTATGAACTGGACTGCATTAATCTTACAATAGCACACAGAATGATGTTAAGGGGCAAAGCAATAATAACCAAATCCTTACCGTTCTCTGTTAAATTTGAGTGAATGAAGTATAGCAGGTCTCTTCTGACGTAAGTTCCACAGGTGTAAAGTATCATCAGCCAAGGCACTCACAAGAGCTCCCTATAGGAAAGTAAGTTTTAGTCAACTTATTTTCATGAACCTACTAACAGTATATCATCTTCATAGTGGAAGTACATCGCATATTTGCTACCAAGATGCAAAAAAAAAATATTTATAAGCATGCATATCAACAGCATAGCACATATAAGGCCTAAGTGCTAGTAATGAGACAACTGATCACACCTTATTCAGCTCACCCACATTTGGTTCAATGCTATACTGAAGGATGATGGGGAAGAAGCAGCTTTCCCATGCATGGTGTACATCAGTTCCCTCATGTCCAACCTCTGTAGAAAAACTACACAATGAATTCAGCTGCTAATATTTATATGTTGACAAAGCTAGTGAAGTTTGACTTCACCATTCCACTGAGCTAGAAACCCCTCTACAAATCTGGCCGCAGCTAGCTCAAGAAAAGCACTGCTGTCACATCTTGGCAGCTACACCCCTAGAAAGAAAACATACGCAAAATTACTGTGGGATTAGATTAGGGATCATTGCTCAGCTCATGCTTAAAACAGTAACTATCAGAATAAAATGAACCACTCACTGAAACTATTAGTACTACTGTAAACATTATTTACTACAAGAGCTAACTTGCAATGTTCATTATATTATATTTTTTTCCCTAGGAAAAAAGTTCTTCTAGCAAGAGTACTCTAGAGACAAAGATTTTCAGCAGTTAGTCCAGCATTTACTAAAAGTATAAAAAGAATTTATAATTGCTATTACTGTTTGCAATTCATGTTTAGATGCACTTGTGTTACCTGATTTTGACGCTTACTTACTGAGAAATTGAAGAAAAAACAGTCCTTTCTGAATTATGGAATACATACATCATTTTACTAACCTCATTAATCAGGAACTGAAGCTGAATTACTGCAGCTCCACTGTCATGTTGGCAGTAGCATTCAACTCCTGGCCGACCAAAGCTGGAATTGGTACCATTAAGGAATAATTGTTGTATGTGACACGAAGGGAAAACAAACAAACAGAAAAAAAAACAAACAAGAAAACACCAAACACCATAACCAACATTGTCATTAATACCAATTCAGACAGGTTAACATCCTGCTTCTAGTTAGAGCACCCAACATATTCAACCACGTAGATCTGAGTGATCACCATAAAAAATAATTTATAAACAACACAAAGGAACACAAAGAAGTTACAAGGCCCATCTTGTTTATCTCCATGTAATATGAAAATTATGCATAATTGCTTGACTTATTTAAAGGATTTTTCATCAATCAGAACATAACATAGAATAATGAAGCAGTTATTTCTCTACTGTTAAAAAATCAGAGCTAGTAATAAAAGGATGTTAATATAAATTAGCATCATAATAAAAATTATCAAATTTTTCAAGTTTTAAAGGAGTTTTCTCTCCTTTTAAGCACTACTTACAGATAGAAGAGCTGAATAATGCAAAGCATGTTGATAAAAAATCTGCTGCAACAGAGATAAAAAGATCAATAGCCAAAATATGGAGGAGTCAATGGGAAATTATGGATAATGTAAGTCCCCAGGATCTCTGTATCAAGATTTCCTGGATTCACAGCAACTATGAGATAACAAAACCTTGTTCATTTTCCCTCTCACACGTAAATCAGTTCTGTATTTTCATAATGAATATCAAATAAAATCAGAAGTAGCAGGAACACAGATTTTTTCAATTCTCCATATCCGACTGATTTATTAGTTGCAAAGATTCTGTATTTCAAATGTGGTTTTCACCCTTTCTTCTGATACAGAATTCAGGAAATTGTCCAACCTCTAGGTGACAGGGCAGAAAAAAACCAACAAAAACAAGTCCAGATGAATTATACAAAGTCGACAGTATTTCATCATTATAATATGCCCAGCATTTCTGGAATATAATTTTCCAAAGAGCTAAACACCTCTTGACAGGTACCTTAGTTTTTTAAGGAAAAGAAATCATTCCAAAGATGCATGCAAAACAAGGAATATAATGCACAATTTGTTCTCTCAGTATACACTAGAAATCAATAAACCAGTACAATTCTCACCTATACTGTATTTTTTCCATTTACTGATAAATTGTTGATCAAAATCAAAGTAGGTAAAAATACTCTAGAAAAAAAAAAATACATGCATTCAAACTAGAGACAGTTGAAAGGCTAAAGAGATTATTAGGTTGCATACAAAAAAATTCAAACACATCTTCAAAGCCTCTCAGCTGACAAGATAAAACATAAGTATAACTACAATGGAAACAAGTCTGCTTCAACACAGTAGTTGAACTTTTAAACTTCAATCGCATTCTTCTCTAAGGCTAGTGAATCTGCATAATATCCAGTTAAGTGATGAGAGATGCACTATACAGATGTTGAATAATTCAGAAAACTTCATTCCAGTTTTCTTCCCTCTACAGAATTAGTAATTTAATTTTGCTCTGGCATGGAAGGGCTTAAAGAGCCAGCTTGCCTCACTTGTTTTTTCCCCTAGAATTTTAAATTCTTATCTGTATGTTTTTTGTATAAAGAAGTCATCTGTAGCCCACTGACAGTTTATACCTTCAAGCTTAAAACCCAGGGTGGGGGGGTGGGAATACCCCAATAAATGATACCTTCCTACAAAAATTCAGAATACTTTTAATGTAAATTCATTGCTTTTGCATTAATTATACACTGACTACACAAAATATCCTCACAACGAATACTGATCTTTCAGAGCACATTAGTTTCAGCCTTGCTCTTGCTTCTGCATTCACTTGAATAAACAATTCTTTGCAGAAACAGACAAAACAATTTTCCTGAAACTCAGATGTTTACAGGAACTGAAACATAAAACTTATTATCTGCACTGACAGTTTATTTGGAATTAAGGCTTTACAGCTACCTTGCTTCAAAACAAGGAAAAAACCCAGAAAAACAGAGAAACCCACGGATTCCTCAATTTACTTCAACTTTCAAATTATATCTCATGTTTTCTTTAAGCACTTGTGATGCAAATATTTCTGAAAGCAATACTCAAAAAAAACAAAAACTTGAACATTTCTTTAAATAACAGCAAAATTATTCTTTTACATTTTCAAGGACACCTGCACCAGTTCTGTCTCCAGAAATCAGTAAATATGCAGCAGTAGGAGCAAGTTTACACAAGCTTTAAGCATTCAGAGCGAGTTCTTCTTTTTGACAAATTAGTGGAAGTCTCATATGCAGAACTGAAAATAGAGTTTGGCTTTTTTATAGCGCTTACAGCTATCAAAAATAGTCCTTGCCGCTAGTCCCATTTAGTTCTTTTACCCAGGGATTATGTCATCTTCACTTTTTCACCTAGCAGCTAAAATTATTCTTCTCATCTCAAATTAATATCATCCTCCTAACCAGCATTAATCTTCTTTTCTAAAGCAAAGCAAAGCATCCCAGTTTTGCAGGGTATGCTGACTTGAAAAAGCGTGTCACTTAAATGCTGACTGTAGAAGGATAATAATACATGCCCGTTTCAGTACATATTAAGCATTTCTCAACCACCTAAAACAGGCAGCATCCCAGGCAATGCAGTTTGTCCAAATCCTCTATACTTGCCTATGTGTGCTTTAGGCAAGAGCTCACTGTACTAAGCAGTGATCATCTACTACACAGTAGTCCCCAAAACAGGCAAAAAATAATAATGAATAATGACAAGATGGACAAAGCATTTTAATGCTGTAGACAGGAAAAATTCTCTGCCAAAGAGCTAGGGTAACTAGAGGAAATAGTCTGCCCTAAGCAATTTTCTAAACAAAGACGCATCCTCTCTTCTTTACTCCCAAGCATTCCTTTCTACTATTCCTGCTTCATCCCCATTCCAAATATTAACAAATTGGATAAATTACTAGCTTCTCAGCTGTGTATTTAAATACTGCTTCTGTGTTCCCCACTACAATTAGGAAATTAACCCTAGAAAACACTAGTATTTCACTGCATGGTTTGGTTTGGTTCTTGGGGTTTTTTTTTTTGTTTTTTAAAGCAAGTAAGAGACAAAAGCTGTGGCTAAGAAAAGGAAGAGATAACGTACTTGTGTCCTACAGCAGCATCCATTTCCATAACTGCTAGAAGTGCAGGTTATGCAGAAGCACAGTATCACAATAATTTTATATTGCATAATGACACTGATTTACATTGATTTGTGAGAAAAGGCAACAATTAAAATATTTTTCCAGACAAGCTTCAGGCCTAGGCTTACACTCCCCTCCCACCCCCACCTCAAACAAAATTAAAGCATTTCAATTAGTGATATGAGAGTTCTCTACGCAAAACATTCTTTTAAGAAGTATTACTACTATCCACAACTTACCAACACTGAAGCAACCTGTCACACATCTGCCTTAAGAAGTCACATTTTGAAACAGAAAACTAATTCCAGAATATTTATGAAAGCCTCAGAAGAATTTGGTTACTTAGCTTTTTTTTAAGTTACTTTAAATAGACCTAGGGAATATTTGGTTCTTTTTCGCCTACGGTTCACCTGTCTAACATAGGAGACAGTTCCAAAAACTACAGCTATCAATTCAAGCCCTAACAGAAATCAGTTATGAGACAATTTATAACATAAATTACATCCCAAACTATCACCACACAGATAGTCACATCTTCATGTCATTACACTGCTATGAAAAGTTTTGATAGTACAGCACAAGATATGGACCATGTTCCTGTATCAGATTTGCCACTTTTACAATTTAAGACAAATCCGAAACTGTAGCAACTTGTAAAACTATTTCCTAGATGCTTCACAGAACTGTAGCTGTAACACCTCACAGTACTTAAATATTTGACAATTTTAATGAAGGAAAAAAAAGAAGAGATCCCCACCTACAGGAAAAAACATATCACTTATGTCAATTACATACAAAGCACTAAGGGCAGTAGATAACTTGCAGTATTCTTACGTGTACCAGTCTGCAGCATATAGTTTTCCAAGGCTACGCATTATACTGACACATTTTACTATAGTCATTGCTATGTAGCAGTTTTCCACTTTACTTCTAGGCAGCAAAACCATCACTTACTTTGCACACACTTTAGTGGATGCTTTGACTGTGGTCCCAAAGAACGATCACAACAGAAAAAACACGGTGAGATTTCCAAACAGTAGTTGAAATACATAAAGATTAAAAAGTCTGTCTGGCGTTACTCACCATTGCTGAGTCTGGATACAATGCAACAACAGAAAAAACAAGACTAATTTTATTTCAAGCTACAGAGTACCATAAAGTCCACTTACACATCTAAGCAGGATTAAAATAGCACAAAAGCAGATTCATGCAACTTTCCTAACTTTCAATCTTGTCTGCACCTAGATCTAATTAACACTAACACTTGCACATACAAAAGCATGATCTGACAGAAACAATCTTATGAAGAACTATCTATCCAGACATACAGGTATTTAGCAAAAGAGTTATTAAAAAAAATAAAAATCTGAAAGTACTACAGTCAACACTGTCTACAAAACTGACTTTTCTACAAACAAGACAATAAAAATCCAAAAAATACTTCTGGGAGAGCTTCAGACTTCAGACCAATCCTGATATAGTAAAGTTTTTTAAAAAATAGTGTAGTTCCATTATAAAGCTTTAGGCCTGAATAACATCTTGCTGCGTTTATACCACTCAGCTAAGCAAGTCTTTATTCTTCCCAAAGTCTCAGTATTTCTGTCTGCAAAAGGATACAATAATGTTAACATATCAGATCAGCTTTTCTATATGTAAACAACAGCACCTTGGGCTTTAAAACTGAGACTGAAGTTTGTCAAGGGGAAATACTATCAAATTACTATTAACAATTTGCCATCGGAATTCGAGCTGGACCATCGCAATGAATTCTCCTTCTGCCAGCTAAGAAGTGTGAGAAGGCAAGAAAACTGACTGTAAGGAAACAGGATAAGAAAAGGATGTCAGATACAGTCAGAAGACAATGGCTGCAACTTCTGTGCAAATACAGTACCTGTGAATTAGCTGATATCTAGATATAGCTTGACATCGTTACTTGGACAGAGATCAATATAGCATGCCATATTTGAAAACTAAATCAATTGTCATTAGAGAATAAAGAACCATACCTTCCAGGCAATAAAAGAAATGAAATAAAATCTACATTCAACTTAATTCTGTTAGTCATAAGGACAACAATAATGCAAGGTACTTCAGCGATGAAGAGGCTAGGAACTCAGTCCTGGAAGGTTACCAAAAGACTTTTCCCAAATGTCTTCACTTCTTTTGGAGAAGGATTGAGGAAGACAGAAATACAAACTGGAAGAGATCAGTTACATGCCAAAATACTGGGAAATGCTTTTTTGCCACGCCACCTCCCCTCACCCCTACCCCCCCCATCTTCTAGGAATCTGAACATTATACAAGTTCCAAAATGTTTTTTGGAGATCAATGGTATTGATTGATTGATTTTTTTTTTTTTGGGGGGGGGTTGGTTTTTTATTTTTTAATAACTATGAAGGCTGAGAGGCTGTGTTCACATGATTTGTTTGTCAAAAAAAAAAAAAGTATAAGTTGCATTACCATGAAATTATTTAATACCATTTGAGTTCAGCAGTTCTTACATCTGACATAACGAGTTTATTCTTTCATAAGGAGGGGGAAAAACATATCATTTGTCCTTTTTTCTGTTGGAGGGAAAAGGAGCAAAACCAGGTATCATATTTAAACAGTTGACGTTAGATCTTGTTACAAATAAGATCTTACTACAAATAAGATATATTAGCTTAACAGGCTACAGCAAACTATTACTGCTGTTGGCCACTGCAGCTTTAGAAATTTCACTGAAGTTGTGTAGTCACAACTGGCTGGAAGCTGAATTTCTCAACTTCCAGACCAGCTACAAATAACATTAGTTCCTGCATAAATACAGATCAACTTCCTTAAGTATTCACTTTGTTTATAAAACAATACTCAGCTCCTTGAATCAGGTGGCTTATGATGTTTAGATGTTAATTAAAAAAAAAAATAGAGAACATAGAAACCAATAAAGAACAGATAGTGAGCCATTATTTATTTCCAATCCATTTTCTAATAGTGATAAAAGGTAGGAGTCAAAGTAAATATTAAACTTCAAAGCTGCTTACGTAAATATGCACAAATACATTATTTCCCAAATAGCTATGAGAACTGCCAGCAAATTTTCTGTAAAGGCTGTATTTGGTGGAATTTTCTCATAACTTTCAGTGAGAGGCAATCGTTCGTTAGAACAAGATGTAATTAGTAGTACAAATGCAAACAGGATTAAAATCTGTGATTTAAAAATCAAACAAGAAACAAAAGCTGGTTTTAATTATAAGCTTCTATATGCACAATTCACAGATAGCAAAGCATGCTCTTAAATGAAGAGGTAAAAACATCAATTTAGACTAAAATAACAACATTCTATTTTCAAAAAACTAACAAGCTACAAAGCTATAAGCTTTCCTTGATTTTATTCAATTTGTTTTCTGATCTAGGTTTTATGACTAAGAGGTTCTGCTACTTTAATCTAAAAGCTGTATTTCAGCAGTAATGAAAAAAAAAAATCCCAAACAAACCAAACCAAACCAACAAACAAAAAAACCCCAAACAGGCAAAAAAGGTGACTAATCTGGTACTTTTTTGGGTGGGATGGAAGGGAAGGAGAATGACAGAGCACAAGGGGAAAGAGTAGGAAATAGCATAATGGTTCCTCTGACTAAGCATGATGCAGTGAAAGAAGTGGTAAACTGCTAATTCACTGAAGTTTTTTCCAAAGACTCTATACAGATGAGTAAATCCAGGAAATGATGGTATATTTTGAATGATCTTAATCAAACCTCAGAGGCAAAACCTTTGTATCCTGTTGCATGCCTGCAAGTCCTGCTCACCTGTCATCAATGTAAACCAGTTTAATTTCTGTCAAATTTCAACATGTTATTACAGATATCCTATCCTTCTGGTAGCACATACTGTATTAAAATATCAATAAGTAGCCAGGCTTTTACTCTTATGCCCACAGCTTCTTGGCCAAGGCTTAAGGCAGGACCATTCTATGCTCTTAGGAATGAGGAATAACTGGAACAAGAATGATGCCTTTGCCCCGCGTCCAAGTACTTTGTACAGACATTGCCAACAGCAGCATTAACAAATGTAATGCTCTGAACTAGACATTAAGTTAATTTATATATCCATTTTGTTTAACTTATAAAAACACAAAGAACTATAGATATTATCTAATAAGAAGGATAATTCAACTTTGCCAAAGACCACGGCCAATCCCTGAACAACCAATTATTGTTTGCCAACACCAATTTCTGATTGCAAAGCAGTTCTTTACTAGCTCCAGAAGCCTCTCTTCATTCACAAAGCACAGTGTAAAACACCTCCTTTAACTCTTACCTGCCACACAAATCTTCTTCATTTATTTTCAAGTCACTGACTACTGGATGTTCGTAACAGAAGACTAACTGTAACAATCTAGTCATTCCATTTTAACTTGGTTCAAATACAAGCCCATTCTTCAATCCTCTCCCTGCAAATTGAGTAGTAGCTAGACTAATCTGCTGAGTCCCAGTTTCATTTACATCTTGTTAACCTTTTACATCATTTTGAGGTTATAAAAAGACCTTAGGTACTATTACAACTCACATAAACTACAGTGAAATAATTAATATTTCTCTCCTTTTACAGAACTTGTTCTTCTTACAAAGTCTTTCCTTTTGGCACCAATGCCTTATTTCTCAAATTATCCCTATTATTTATATTTTTATATTATATATTACATATACTCCTACATTTATACTCCAATTCATCCTTTTTAATTTTTTTCTTATCCCAAACCAGGTTTTGCCCCATCTGTCACCTCTATTGTGTCACCTACACAATTTATCATCCTTCATATATCCACTTTTGAAATAGAAGGCATAAAAATCAAGTGACTAAAGCAGACAAAACTAAAGAAATAAAAAAAAAAAATCACACAGAAAAACCCCACACTAAACACTTAAAGAATGCTGGCAGACCTGGATGAGGAAAAGGTCTTAAAAACAACCTTATATTAACATTTACACTGGTCACTTGTATGAATTCCTGCCCCAGAGTTTGCTGTGGTCTCTCAGTACTGATATTAGCTTCTTCCTTTGGACACAATCCTTCAATACTTAACTTGTGGATGAGTTTTAAACCCACCCTTATGCTTCCCACACCATTTTGCCTTGTATCAATAATGGAAATAACTCTCTCTTCCACATAAGCTTCTGTAGAAAGTTCAGCTCATTGCTACGAGTTTTATCAATACAGTGACACAGGGTATAGCACATTTTTTTGCTTTATGCAGCCTTTTGAAGTACTTGCCAGTAAAGTCAACTGTTGAAGTGCTAGGAGGGCCACAGACTGGAAGTACCAGCACTTCCATTATACAGCTGAAAAGCAGAAACTCAGACCCCAAATCAAGCTAGTAGATACCTCTCTGTCTAAACCAATTTGACATGACAATCTGTCCCAGAATCATACTGCTCACAAGCTGGAAGATCTTCCAAATACCCAAAGTGATGTTCAGAAACAGTGCTGATGCTACTGCTTTAAGTATTTCAGCTAGCAGTGTCTAAGTCCTAATTTGAGCCTAATGCAATAAATGAGTCTAAGGAGAAAGTTTCCATGAAGTCTGCTCAAAGGCATAAGTAGAGAATTCTTGAGTGCCATTTTGAATGGATAGAATTTAAAATTTTTACAATAAGCCTCAAGCATACATAAGCCATCAATAACTATCCCCTCAGTGCTATGCTTAAAAAAGTTATATTGCAAAATACTTAAGCGTTTTCAATTTTTTTTTAAGCCTCTTCAGGTTCCACTATTACATCATAGTTTTTAGGTTTTCAAATCTCCAAAGGAACTGATAAACTTATTGTTTCACTATTATCAAAGTAGTAGTGACACTTTCATAGGTGTGCCCAAAATTACCACTACAAATGAAAAAATACGGTACAACTCAAGCAATTCAGTAGATGGCACTCTTCCACCAAAATCAAAAAAGGAAGCATGTCCTCACATAAAGAAGGGGTGCCCTGGAAGTGCAATTCTTATTTTTAATATGCAAAACTAGTTCTTGCTCATTACATTGTTTGATTTTTTCTATGCTTTTCATAGAACTTAGATGTCAAAATATTAAGAATGATTACTGTGTTTTATTGAAATACATGTAATTTTACTTAGATATTTTGTTCAGACATCTGTACTACTACACATAGCTCCATTTCACACCACAAAAATAGCAGCATATCAGTGTTTCATGAAGTCATATTTGTGGCTTGTGTTTACCAGGAAGCCAACTTGCAATGGACTATTAAAAGGTTGACATTGTCCCCAGAAGGTGCTTATGCAACCTTAATTCCTATATCCACAAATGTATTCTGGTCATTTATTTTCATTTATGCACTACCTCAACATCACTATTAAATGTTTTACATTATTTAACTAACTTTATTTTAAAATAGTGTCAAAGAGACATTAGAGAAACCTAAATTGCCAGATAAAAAAAGCATTAAAACATGCAATTCTTCAATATAAAAATGTGAAGCATAACATTAAAAGCAATGCCACACATTCCATCTTAGTTGTTGCAGATGCCATCAGAGATCTTTAGTTTGCTCTTTCTCAGTGCACTTGATGACTTCAGACGGATTCTTTTTTTGGCCCCAAGAAATGCATCACTTGACAGTGCTAGAGAGTTCCCATGAGAGTATAAACAAAGAGCTACTGTTTTGTGCAGGCTGTAGATGTCAGGAACAAATACCTTTTATTAGCATTGGGAAGGCATAACTCAGACAGTATGGTGAGGTTTCCAAGTATCTACAGATCAGTTCAAGACTGCAAAAGAATGGAACACAGATCAACAGAAAAGCACAGTCCAAAGCAGTTCTCCTATGCATCTTTCCTGCAGTTTTTCTAGTAGACAGTTTAACTATGAGATGGAGGGAAGGTATTACCCTTGCAAATTTAGCTTTAGTGAGGGGCTGGGTTTGTTTTGGTTTGGGGGTTTTTTTGATAGTTTAGAGAACCTGCTCATCTTTTAGCCTTGTATGTTTCCAGTTCCTGTCAGATTCCAGGTAATGTCTGATACTTCAGGCAGTGCTCATCTGCCCTGCTATTACACGAATAGTTTTACTTGTTTGCCACCTGCTAGCAATTACTGAGGCTGAAGAGCTACTCCATCAAAGTTGATTAAAAAAAAAAGAAAAAAAAAAAAAAGAAAAAAAAGAAGTCTTGCAGGTAATATTTGCTGTAAGTTTTATGAAAACAGAAGATAAGAAGAGGGAAGAAACAAATTAGGCCCATATCTCATCAAAAGAAGGGTGGCAGCATTACCTCAACATCCTAAAATAGAGGCTCTGCATTAAATGCTGCAATCACAGGAAACATTGCAAATGTTACAACACACAGGTAATTATACTACAAGATAGAGCCATACAATAGCAGGTTTCACAGATAAAATGACTGTTTCCTCTAGATAAAATAATCTAGAATTATGAATATCCACATATTGCAACTCGCTTCCTAGAACTAAAACTGTCCTGGTTCCAAAGAAGGGAAAATGCCATTCTCTTCATATGATGGCTTGGAGGAAATGTTACATAGAACAAATCCCAGTTTTGAGGCTGTCAAAGATGCAGAGCTAAACCTGTTTTGCTGCTCAGCAATTAACAAGGCTCCTTCACAATCCTGTAGTTTAACTGAAATACCTAGCAATAATTCTTCAAGAATAAGATTGTTTTAAAAAAAACATACATGCATCAAAATTTATTAGTTTTAGCTCTGACTTATTATGAGTGACGAAAGGGTTGGGAAAGTAAACTGAGCATTTGTCTACACTTGCCGCATAGTCAAAGAAAGGCTGCAGGAAAAGAGATTTTTCCTTTCCACACAGTGTTGCCATCTCCTTCACTATCACCCTGCTCCCCAAAAGCCAAGAGAAGATATTCACATTTCCACTATTCCTCCCTCTTATTTAAAATGGTAAAAAGAAGGCAAGGTAAGGAGCAAGTCTGCACAAATCTGCGCTTGAAGACATACAGCCAGATTCCTCAGAAAATTACAACTTTCAAAATTACAGTTGATCAAGTACAAAATTAAGGAAGTCAGAACTTTTTTAAAGCAGTTTGGCTCCCACTGGAATCTTCAGCAACTTATTTACGCAGGAGAAGCACTTGAAAGTGAAATGACTGCAGCTTCGCTAAAAGATAAAACTACTTAAAAACCTAGTAATCATACATCTTCCAAAATAGTAACCTCTATCATCACTCTTCACTACTTCCCCCACAAATAAAATTTAAAATAGAATAAAATAAAAATCAAACATTGTTTGAGGAAGATTATCACCACAGTCCAGAGCTTTAGCAAGGTTTTAAATGTCAATGTCTGAAGTTACAGATGTCAGACAGGGCTTCCCACCTTCTCTAGGGAAGTTTCCAGCATGGAAAAGAGCACTTCAGAAGCTCCATAACATTAAAATATCAGAATTAAAATTAAAATTAAAATATCAGGGGCTCAGACAAAAGGAAAGTATTGTCTGGAACAGGACTCATCAGCCAACCTCAAGGTGGTTTCCAAGCAGCAAATACCGATCATTAAAATTAATGTGGCATTATATTCAGGCCTGCTTTGAGTCAGGAGAACCTGCACTGATACAATGCAATTCACTGCTTAAAATATTTTGATTAATCCATTTGTTTCAATGTTTCAGCACCAGACAGCTTTTCCCACTGGGCAATACAGAAAACCAAAATAGTTTTGAAAGTTCACTTTTGTAAGACCTTTCATCAAAAACCACACGAGGAAATCAGCAATGTAACTCTCAGCCAGCCTGCGCAACTCACTAGGAGTTACAACATGTGGAAGTTTTACATATGCTCTGCATAATGAGGAGTAAAAACGCAGAAGGCTCAGATACATGCTGGAATACTAAGCATTTAAATTGCTATCTGTGAGACTAAAACTATGATGTTACACATTTACTAGAAAAACAAAATAAAAAGCCAAAACCAAACAAACAAACAAAAACAAAAACAAAAAAAAAACAACAAACAAAAAACAAACAAAAAAAACACAAACACCAAACCAAACAAAAAAACCACAAAATCACAAGGGAAAACTACTGTTTCCAAGATTTGGCTAGAAAAGTTTAAAGAGAATAAATATCATCTTTACAATGTACATTCAAAGTTTATTTCTTCTTTCAAATATTAGCATAGCAGAACAGCAATCTAAAAGCAGAACAAATAATCCCATTGTATGTTTACAGTGGTCAATAGCTCTGTGTGAATTGGAATAAAAAGATAAATAAATAAATTTAAAAAAAATAAAATAAAAGCATTACACTTCCTGATGGTAAAGAACTCCACTGAATATAAACTCAAGTCACACGTATTAAGAGTGGGGAGAAAAAAAAAAACCAAAGTTTATTTTCCCTTACAAAAAAGGGATCTTTACTGGGCAGCTGCATGCGTATTCACTTTAATTCTGTGAAGCACTAGAATTCTGGAAGTCTTTTGCTTGCAAAATATCTCAAGGATCAAAAAATCCAAACTGACTGATATGCTAGCACTGCAACCTGAACTCTTATTACTACTCACTTCTGCCCAATGAATGCCCAGGTTCCCAGCATCAGCCTTCAGGAATGGCTCAAAGAAGTAGGCTGATTAATTTCGACTCACCTACAAATCCTATACACATTCTGAGTCTGCTTGACTCACTAAACTTGGCAAGTCTGCAGAGAACAAGTAGTCTTCAAATTAATTCTTTGAAACAAGGCTGCACAGTCAGGCCAAAAAAATGTTTCAATAGAATCAAGCCTTATCCCTCCACACAAGCCTCATACATACACAAAGTCGACACTCCCTCAGCAGAGGTGAACAAGAAAAGAGTTAAATCGGCCATTAACTTCAGACCACCTGAGATGGCCTCTTCCAGGATGGATGTATTCTTTGAAACCATTCAGGCACATCAGCCACAATTAACTACCAGAAGCAGCCCTGTACAAAAGCACACCTGAAAACCATAAGATACATTCATGAAGAATCATTTAGTGAGAAAAAGAAATCAGTCAGGTACCGAGTCTAAAAACTGCATATGTTTACGATAAAGTCAGACTAATTCCGTTTCAAAAGACAAGCAAAGATTATTTCTATTAACAAATAATTTCCAGTAATTCCAAATAGCAACTATCAAAGGAAGGATATCTTCATATAATCTCCTCAGTACAAGTGAAGAAAGGAACACCAACTAGCAGCCTGTTGTACGAACCCAGAATGAAGTCTTTTTTACTAAAAGCCACTACAAACTGATACATGCATTTCAGTCAAATATCAACAAAAACACCATGCTGAATGGCATTTATTAGTAGTCCTTGAAAAGAAAAAAGGCAACCAAAGAAGTAGCATAGCAAATATCTGTGACCAGCACTGAGCTACAAAGATAGACTACTAAATATTTTTTAACGTTTCTATTAGGAACTGAAAATATATTCATAATGATTCAGTATCACTCCAGGAATGCACTTACACTGATCATCTTTAAAGATTCTCCATAAACACAACATTAGATATAAAGACATGTCAACATAAAGATAACACTAAGTATCATCAGAAGTGAACTCATCCCAGATTAAGTATATTTGTATAATTTACAGTTATATGTTCTTAATGTACTATAGCAAACAATGAGAAATTACAGACTACAAAGGATTTTCTACTTTTAGGGGAAGAGGGATTGGTAGGAAAAAAAAAACCAAAACCAAAAAAAAAAACCAAACAAAAACCAACAACAAACCCTATGTGGACAAAGTTTCCAAGCTATGCTTTTAAATATTTTACCTGTTTTATGACATAAATCTGCTAATTTAAAGTTTGAAACTAAATAAAATTTCAGGAATATTTTGCAAGAACAGTTTCTTCAAATAAGCTTTCCTACATCAGGTGAGATTTTATTCCTAGAAATGCCAGTCCGTTACTCTGCAGATTAGAACTGCAGTAGCATCTTTTGCCAAACAGGTACAACTACTGCAGTAGCATGCTATAACGTAACATTGAAGAATGGTACAGAGTAGTTTTTCCCTTTGAAAACTTACTCAAGGTCATTGTTTTCTGAACTTGCCCAACAATCTGCTCTAACTGCAACAGTAACCTCCACTGCAGACAAAAAAGCAAAGGCAGAGAACATTATCAGATCACTGTCTGATTACCACACTCAAGTTTTCCTGCCAGCTTTCTTGACATTAAAACTCACCACTGAAGCACACCAACAGTCTGTGTTTCATATTTTACCATATCATGGAAACTCTTTCATCAACTGTTCGAGGCATCAGATAAATTTTGCTTAAGCAGCAAAGATCATTTCATTGCTAACGAACGACAAAAACTGAGAAAACTTCAAATTGTGTTTATAAAAAGATTATAGTGTGAAGTAACGAGTTGAAGAAGTTTGTGCAACCATGATGCTGAACAACTTCATAGTTAAGGAATTCTTTCCTCCAACAGAACTCTGCCAGAATAAGAGCCCAGGAGCCACCGTACTGGCTCAAGCCAGAGCTCCAGTCAGCCCAGCACTGTCTTCTACAACAGCAATCCAACATTGTTTAAGGGAACAAACAAGCATGGCCACTTTTTGCAAGCCTATCTCCTTTCTACTCTCAAACCAAACCCTCCAAATCTAGTGGATTAGGTGTATTAGAGGACAAAATCCAGTCTAGTCCCTTTAGCATTTGCTTATAGAGCGAGTTTGTCCATTCCCCTCCCAAACGCACTGGTACAGCCTCTGCTGATACCATCTCCCACACCCACAAATTCTAGAATTTCACTAGTCATTATAATCAAATGAAAAATAGGGGAGTTTTTTCCTCTTTTAAATCAGTCTCTCTCTTTTAAATCATTTAGTGAATGCCCCTAGTTTTTACACTGCAAATTTGCTTAAATAACAGCTCAGCATATATTTTAACCAGTGTTCTCTTGATTTGACAGCTGATGTTGATCATTGCTGATCCTCTAGTAAGGCACTCACTCCCATTCACAAGAATTACACTTTTCCTTCTCCAAATCCTTGCCACTTGAAATGCAGAGACAAGGAAAACATAGGACTCAAAGCAAACACACCATTGTCTATACGATGGCAAAATGATACTTTTTTTAGTCACTGTGCTCTTCCAAGTTTGTTAAGCAAGTTCGATAATAAAAAGCTAAATGACAACTTCCAGTAGTTGGTTCAGAGAAAAATACATATCCACTTATCCACCAATTGGAAGCTTTGTACTTTGACTGCTGTAACCTTTATACCTCAAAGACAAAGTTTAAGCCAATCCAATTTTTTCTTTAATATATTATATGTATTACCTATAGTATAGTACATTAAATACGTTTCTAAATATAAAGTAAGAATTATACATCTCAGGTAACAGCAGCTTGATTTCAGACAAGTGAACTACTATGAAACAATACACAAAACTTACGAACTAAATGTTTAAGTAGTATTCTTGGAATTGAAGTAATGTCTTGCAACTTTCTGCAGCCTTGCTAGGGATTGATTTCCTTCCCCTCTCCCTCCAAGTCAATCTTGAAAATTGAGGAAGACATTTGTAAAGGACAACTCAACTGTAACCGAGTTATGAAAACCTGTAGGTAAGTAACAGCCAAATATTTCCCTCCTCTTGGTTTTAGAAACTATCCTTTTTCAAAAAGAGTTTCACTAAGGTAAGAGCTGAAGCCTGTAAATACTCTGCCCAGGCCAGGGTGCACGAGACACAGATAAGGTTGCTTTTGAGAACTTAAGGGAGAAAAGCCTGTCCATAACTTTAACAAAATAGCATGGATCTCTACAACTTCCATCTACTGAAACTAAATGCAGGCAGCTTCTATTTGCCAGAGGAACTGGTGACAATTATCACCTCTACAGCTTATTAGGCTGACACAGATGACCTTATCCTCAGGAGAAACAGTAACAACAGCCCCATTTTTATCTATTTTATAAAGAAGACTTTTTTTAGTGACTACCATATACTCATATTTAAACCATACACCGTCACATTTCTGGCCCCTTTGGAACTGTAATTTCTCGTACCAAAATAGAGCTAGCTTTAAATAAAGTCTGCTGCAAATACAAGTCAGTTCTGCTGCAAAGTTCAAGTACTGATACATTCAAATATTTATCACTTAGCTCCCCAGTTATAGCTATGCAGCAGCTGTAATGTCTACATACTTGCAGATCTGTAGATGTATTTTTTCTGTAGAGCTGTATTTGCAAACTGCTGCAACATGCATCCCTACAGCTGTTAGCACTATTGCTACACTGAACATGTTACAGTTAACTTTCCTGTATTGAAAGAGATGTGTTCACTAAGTTTTAGTCTACTTATCTATAGAAAACTACAAAAAGTAAGAGAGGCTGCACAAACATCATAAAAAATTTGGTCTGGAAATGACAGAATGCACTGTTAGTTAAGCACAAGACTACCCCAAACTACTGGAATTGCTTCTGGTTATGCCATACTAAATTGGAAAACTGTAGTTCCTAAATATATAGCAACCAAACTTGACCATTAGCACCTTCTGACATGCTGCTTCTCCCACTGGGAATTGCCAGCAGAAAGAACAGATCATCAAACAGTTACTAAAGTTTGCTCAGGAAATGTCACCTAATCCCCACAATTTCTCCCCCTTTCTTCCCCCCTCCCCTCCCCCCCTTTTTTCCTAACAGCCATTATTTGATCATAAAATTATTGGAAAAGCGTTCATGGCCTTGGGGGGGGGTTTTTTTTTTTTTTTTTTTTTTGAGGGTGTTTTTAACACCAACATTAACCACCAAAAAACACAACCGGAAAACAAAAACCACCCACACAGTTCTTACTATTCAAGCAAGAAAAGAAGCAACATTACGGAAGTACACTTCCATCTCTTCCTCACAGCATTCTCTAAAGTAACTATAACTCCTATTTTATTTTTTTTTTTTACTATTCCCTTTGGCTGTGAACATAATTGGGACTATATTCACATTACCTCCAAGTGTAATGCCTGAAAGAAAACAAATAGAATAAGCAAGTCCAAGACTAACTGTGAGTAATTGGGGGGGGCCGGCAGGGAAAGGGGAAGGTTTGGACTTACATTTTTGTTTAGATTTTTTTTTTTAACTGAAAGCACAAATTTTCAAAAATGCTAGTATTTTTTTGTGACTTGCTGCTATAGCTGTTATTTGAATACTATTTTCTTTGGCCAGCAGCCCTTATGAAAACATGGAAACATTACTAATAAGACTGTTTACTTTAAAGAGGTAAGCTACCCCATCTCTTTCTTCACAGGTTAGTAACTCACCAGGATTTTTTTGAAAAGTGTTACATTTCCCATCTAATTATTTTAAAGAATGAAGGAATATTCACCATGCCAGCAGAAATCTCATTACACTTAGTCACTTAAATGGAAGTTTACTGCAGGCTTTTTTTGGTGACTTTCCTTTTTATCTGACATTTAAGGGCAGCTGTGAAGCTAATCTCACTGCACTAGTTTGGAACATGTAAAAACGGGAATGCCAGGCAAGTTAGTGCTTAGCAGCCTATTCTGCATATTAATAAGCATCACTAAAGCCTAGTAACTGTACTTCTCATATCAACACCACAAAGTTCAGTCAAGAATGTTTTTCAACTGTGAAGATGAACATCTGCTCTGTTTAACAAGGTACTAAAACTGGATAAAGCATATGTTAGAAAAATACAGGCATGCTAACCATATCAATTAACATTAAGTGATCACCAAAAAAAAAAAAATCACATTCTATTCTTTTCCCCTAATAAGCAAGTAAAAAAAAAAAAAAAAGACAAATTGCTTTTGTCCATCTGTTGCTGCTGACTATAAATTGGTGTTACTAGGTGGGGAAACAATAGGGCCTTTAGTAGAAAAGGTTATCAAAAATATTGGCTACCAGCTGGATTACCTCTTTGTCTACTCTGAGTGTTAAATGTATCCTTTTAACATGAGCCAAAGATCTAATAATGTTAATCAAACACATACAAAGTACAAGCTGGCAGCAGCTTCAAGAGGCTACGCAATACAATCCCCTTCTTGAAATGCCATGAATCACACAAAATAAAGCAATAACTTGCTAAGCAGAAGTACAAAGGCCTTGCTTCCTTTGGATCTGCATCTCTAGTTTCCAAAGGTAACACAGTTCCTGTGAAGCCCTTTCACAAGGCTATAAGAGCAGAAGGAAACAACTAGCTCTTGGAGAATCCATGGGAGCTATATTATAAAAGGGTGAGTTTGGTCTACAGTCTTCATGGTGGTGAATCAAACCTTTTCTTTCCACTAATATTGCTCTTATGAGCACTGTTTGGTTTGAATGGGACAAAAACTTACTCTGGACATGAAAGCAGTGATCACTGCAATTATATTATCTCAATTTTAGAAGGAAATTGAAGCTTCAAGTTTCCCAAATAGAAGCCAGGTTTTGTTACTACCTTTAAGACACAGAACAAAATCCTATGACATTCAGTAAAATGAATAAAGTAGCCTTTAGTTATTTCTATCAAGCTATAAACTTATCTATAGAACAGTGATCTAGTAGTTGATTTTGCAATTGAAGTCTGAAGCAACACTTCAGACAGCACTTTTTCAAGTATTAGAAGATCAGCATCATTATTACACAAAAATCAAAAGTATTGTGTTTTAATTAGCTCAATCAGCACAACCTTGCATTCTTCAAAGTATTTAATCTTGCACTGTTTTCAGTACTAGCAGACATTTCAAATTTAATCTGCTTTCACCATTCTTGACACTTAAGAAGTCAAACAAATGGAAAAAAAAATAAATCTGTAAGTACAGAACCACTGCTGGAGAGTAGAACTACTGCAGACAAATGACTAGGGAAGATCTACTCCTGAACATTAGTTAAAAGTTTTCCCAATACTAAAATCAATCTTAATTCAGTAATTGGCAGAGTTGCCTCAATACAAGCATTCCCTCCCCCCACCAAGAGAAACTTAGGGATTCAAAACAGGTGAAGTCTTTGTAGTTAGTGATTAAGTTAAAACAACCAGTATGCAGACTGCAAAGACTACAAAGCTGTACAGATCTCAGACAATTGCAGGTTTCGAAAATCTTACCAAGGAGAGATTTTAACTGCAAGACAAAATGGTTCTCGTTTGTGGTAGAGGGCCTTAAACTGAATGTCAATACGTCAGATCAGGCTAAATGATCACCACAGAAAAAGTAATATCATGACAGCCTTGTAAAAATGAAGGGGAATCAGGATTTTCTGTACAAGTCTCCAAAGGCTGACAGAATTGCTACATACTTTAGAAATCTACTAAATAAGAACTAATACCACTCAACCACAGTCCTCAGTAGTGAAATATTTCAATTTTAGCTATTTCCAAGACCTTCATTATTTCTAACTCTGCCTGAATTCAGTGATACAAATATCACTGCCAGAGACTTAAATTATGTCATTAGACCTTCACCTGCATCTGCACTATAAGTCAACAGAAGTAGTAACTTAGTGTTCCCTCTGACAAACAAGTAAGCTGTATTATTATCAAGTGTTTATGATAGAAGCATTGACATGAAAAAGCTGATAATACATGATAATACTTCCAATCGAAGACCTTCTGCAGCATACGCTTATCTACATCCACAATTGCTCTTAGGTGCACCTGCTCCACCATGACCTCACCCACAGCCACAGCCCCTTCAGAAGCAAACTTGCTATAACACAGCCTTACCCATGGCTGCAGTCCCTCCAGGGTGTACCTGCTCTGTTGTGGGCTTATTCATGGCCACACACTTTAAGGTGCTCCAGCATGACTTTATGCACAGCCATTGGTGATTCAAGGAGCGCCTTCTCCAGCATGGCCTTATTCTTGGGCCACAATTCCTTGGCACAGACACAACCATGGCCCCAGACACTTTGAGATGAACCTGCTCTGGCCTGAGCTTATCCACAGACAAACACCTCGGCGTGTCCAGCTCCCACATGGAGTCACCCACAGGTGATAGTCCCTTTGACTTGAGTTCACACTGGAGTTTCAGCCTTCCTGTAACAGCAGCATAGAAACAGCAGCAATGCCCTGGCCATCCGCCAGCCCAGAAGCATCAACACTGCTGTTACCAGAATGTTCCCAGGCACAGCAGACTAAGATAAGCACTACAGCAAGCAGCAAAAGCAAAGAGCAGCCACTAAGAAGCACTAGACTCTAGTGTGCAATAAGGCAAGAAAGCCTACAGCAAGCACAGTGGTCTGCCAAGTGAATTTATACCTGTTATTGCTATTCAGCTATTAATATAGCACATTCTAATCAAATCTATCATTATCTCAAACCCTTTGAGTCCCATGTTGGGCACCAAAAAGGATTATCACGGCTTAGCCCCAGCCAGCAACTAAGCACTACACAGCTGCTCACCCATGGGATGGGGGAAAAAGACTCAGAAAAGTAAAAATGAGAAAACTCATGAGGTAAAGGCAGTTTAATAGGTAAAACAAAAGCCAAGCAAAACAAGGAATTCATTCACCGCTTCCCATCAGCAGGCAGGTGTTCAGCCATCTCCAGGACAGCAGAGCTCCATCTGGTTACTTGGGAAGATGAACACCATCACCCTCAACATCCCTTCCTTCTTCCCCTAGCTATATATGCTGAACATGGCGCCATATAGCGTGGGACATCCCTTTGGTCAGTTGGGGTCAGCTGTCCTGCCTGTATTCCCTCCCAGCTTCTTGCGCCTGCTCACTGATGGTGTGGTTCAAGAAGCAAAAAAAACCTGGACTCCATGTAAGCACCACTCAACAATAACTAAGACATCCCTGCATCATCAACACTGTTTTTAGCATAAATCCAAAACATGGCTCCCTACTATCTACTATGAAGAAAATTAATTCTACCCCAGCCAAAACCAGCACACCAAGTCTCCCAACAAGTATAGCCATGGATTTAAAAAGTTCTTTTAAAAGTACTTTTTTGCTTCTCGTACCACACCATTTACTACAAAGAATTCAGTCATAGCTTTCTCTGTGTAGGACTAACTTGCTATAATCTCATACATCAAGAGTTACATGACTCATTATGGCATTTTGGACTCGCTTCATTTCAGAATATCCAAAGGTAGTTGATTTTCTTCATTGAGGGACTAAGGATTTTTCATTGAAAGAAATATGCAAGTTAATGATACCCTCATGAACTAAGTACTGGAAGAAATTACAGGAAATGTGGAGCGTTAAAAGAAACTGAATTGCTATAAGATTAATGTATGCTTTAAGCATAGTTTTTGTGTTTACACTACTCTAATTGAATAGGGTGGCAATGTAGTTCATGAACATTTTCATATTAACAGATAGTCACAGAGTCTCCCTGACATGATGCTTCTGTAATATTTTCAGTAGATTTACCAATGTATTCTTCCCAAAACAGGAAAATTTGTTTTAAGTCCAGAAGAGCATTGATAAAGGTTGAGACTATTCTGTGTATAAATGCCAAACAAACCTGACAATCCTAAAAACAGTAGTTTAGTTCTACTTTGGTATATACACAGAATGGACAGTTTCACAGAATATTTTAGGTTGGAAAGGACCTCCATGTTAATCTGATCCCACTTGAAGCTGTGCCAACTTCAATTAGATGCTCAGTTTGAAAAGCTGAAATATATTCTCTGCCATTGCCATTGCCCTACTGCCCCTTTCTCCAGAAGGAATAAAGAGCTAGTATAGAGCTACTGCAAAAAAAGGAAACAAAAATAAAAGAAAAAACAAAAACAACACACAACATCTCAAGCTGATGTTTCTGGGAAAAACAAAAAAACAAAAACCCACAAAAAAACCACAAAACCCTCACACAGTCAAACTGCCAAACTGCCTAGCATAGACTGAATGATCCAAAGGAAAAGTATTTTTAATGAATATAATCACATCTCAAGTTTGAAATGGAATTTTGTTAGAGCTTCAGAGAATTCTCTAAATTGCTTGAATCTTTTGCTATTCATCTATAGCAAAACTATCCAGATGCTGCAACATAAACATTTCATCAGAAACTGACTGCATGGAAGCAGACATCTAGGCTCTGAGCTATTTTGATCAAAGAATAAGAATTGCAAGTTCTTCTCACAAAGGCCAGAGAATGGAAGTCACAGAAAACAAGTTTTACACACCTCAAACATATGAAAACTTCAGCCATTTGCTGACATAATAGTAATCTTTTACTTCTGAAAAGAATGGGAGGAAACAGATGCTGACATTCAGAATTATTGGGAACTACAGATGTTTAATGACAGAATGACAAATAATCCAATTTTTCTCCTTCCCATGAACTGGGTTTGCAACAGAAAGAAGCACTCAACTATAATTAAAAAGAATAGTTTCAGGCACAATTTGGTTTGTGTGGAAGACACAACACTTATTCCTCTTTATTCTCAAGAGATTTCTAGTGGAAACGGTCTTCCTTTTTAGAATTCACTCTATCAAGACAGAGTTTGAGCTTCAAGTTTCAAATGAATATTTTTAAGGCATGAAACAAAACTAAGGATACTGCATTCATATTGGCAGACAATCAAAATACATCTCATTTGATATACTGTCCTAGTTTTGCTATTGAGAAATTAAAGCAGAGAAAACCAAAGAAACTTGTTTAAGATGAATCAGTTAAACAGCAGGGAGCAGGAGAATTCCTTCAATTTTTCTGCTTTAGCTTCAAAGCTTATTCTACTTCCTATAAAAGCAAACAAAAAAGCTCAGCCAACTATTAGGTTCAGAACCCTGCGCAATTAGTAATTTAAAGATCTGATGAAATGACATCCTAAAATCAGACAAATTCTGGAAAAGTCCATTATGCCTTCTCAAACATCTTTACAGTTTAGATGCTACCCTGTCCAGATGACACCTGACCAAATGGCTTTAAACTGAAAGAGGGCAGGTTTAGATTAGGTATTAGGAAGAAATTCTCTACTGAGATGGTGGTAGACATTGGAATAGGGTGCCCAGAGAAGTTGTGGATACCCCATTCCTGGAAGCGTCTAAGGCCAGATTGGATGGGTCTTTGAGCAACCCGGTGATGGGAAGGTGCCCCTGTCCGTGGTTGGGGGTTTGGAACTGGATGAGCTTTAAGGTCCAACCCAAACCATTCTATGATTCTAAAAGGACTTTAGAGCAGAAGAGTACAAACAATGGACAGCATGGAAGCAAGGCTATTACCTATGACCTATGAACACTGTCAGGATGCCATAGGGGGAAAGTCTACCAAATTAAATCATTCAAGCAAGTTAAATCTTGAGTACATATACTCATCTCTTAACTTATTAGAAGGTTTTGTTATCTGCTGGGAAAAAAAGCACAGGCAATTTTGCACCAAACCTCCTAAAGACTCCAGACTTTAGGAACTAAAAGGATGACATGTTCTGCTGTAATGGTTTGGGTATGCACAGGAAAGAAGTATAGTAGAGATGAACTTTTAACTACTTGATATCTAATACATTTGGGACAGGAGATCAAAAGGTGAAAGCCACCCTGGTAACAACAGTTGAATCCCTTTAAGTATGGAGAAAGTCAAAGATACTGGCCTGCAGTGACAAATGAGACAGCTTACATTGACCACTAGCTTGCAATCAAGAGCAAACAATTACTTCCTGTGGGAAACATATCCACAAGCATCCAGCCCTGTGCAGAAGGTTGAGCCTGAGGCAGAACTGCCACACACAAAATCCAGGCCACCAGCCAAGACTCAAACATCTCAAGCAGCTAGAACAAGTATCCTCTGATCAACACCACAAACTCAAAGGAACAACTCGATCAGCATGAGCAGAAGAGTGTGGGTGTATGCGAGAAATAAATTTAAGATTTTATGTCACTCGGCACTGTGCTTTTGCTCTTGTGCCTACCTCATCACTCAGTTTCCCCTGCAATACAGAACACAGAATCAAACAGCTTAACTTTTATCAACAGATCCTGATGTCAGGGAGATGGTCACATCAGCTGGCTACCCTACAATCAAGAGTAGAACCCTCTCCAAGGTTTGTATTCTACTAAGCTACACACTTTGTAACTTTCCCTCCTACACAGTAAAGGAACCAGAGTTGTCTGTAGCTGAAAATGGAATAGCGCCTCTGTTATCAATAACTCCAGATGATCCTTTCTGTGGAGAGCATAACATACATTGTCAATTCAGGATAATACCTGAGCAGTATCAGTTTGCCTCAGAAACACTCCCTTTTAAGTCACCTCACTAAATCAGAATTAGAAATATTTATAAGTAACTCTTGAAATAAACCCAAGGGTTGGTTTGTTTGGTTTTTTTAAGGGATACCTGGAATACATCACAAGTTAAGCTACTGAATAACCCCATGCTGTAACTTTGGTGACTCATAAATTTAAGTTTTACACTAAAAGCAGTCTGCCCCTAGTATTTTTATAGACTTCTTTCCCTCTCAAAGCTACAAGATCTAGAACCAAATGATGGTTATGGGCAAGTCCTGTCTCTGGCACACTAGTTACAACTCAGCAATGCTCTCCTCTGACTTTAATCCATCACACCTAGGACTGCAGATAAGAGTATTAGCATAGTAGTAATTCTAATCTAATTAGTGAAACATGCCACCTATATTTTAGGTACTTGTATTTTCACAATTACTTTGGGGATTCAGAAATTCAATATAGTGTTGAAATTATATTGCCTCTATCTCTGACTGAAAATATACTAAGTCAGTGCATTCTCAGAATATTTGTATCCACAGATTCAAGTTCTTCAGAAAAAACTTTATTTCTATTTAACTGTGTCAATACTAGAAACAACATTTAGCATCTGTGTGTTAGAATTCTCTCTGTTCCTCCACTAGTGGTTACAAAGTTCCCATAAAGAAGAATGAGCGCTATTGAGAAAGTTCCCATTCACATTAATCTGCTCTAATCAACACAGGGTTTGAATTTATAATACCCAAATTGCAGACTATTCAAATACAGAGAACATGTTCTGTAAAGAAGTTAGCTGATAAACAACCCAAAGCCAATCAAGACTGTAACATTAATTTCTTCACATATTAATGAAATCTAAAACAGGATAGCTCATTCCTTGATTTAAAAATATTTTATCTTTAATAATTTGCTTCAAAATTTTTCAGATCACTTACTTGAAATAGGAAGGAAGTGAAAACTTGACAATATGCATCTATACTTGAAGATGCAAAGAAAACACTAATATCCCACATCTCATCTGCTGGCAGGCAATGAAGGAAGCATTAGCTTTCCTTCACTTCTATACTCTCACAAGATAAATGCAGAAGAAAATGAAGACTGACTTTACTCCCACTTTTAGGATTTACTTCTCAATGGAATACCTCTTGACTGGCTCTCAGTCTTTCTAGTCTGCACCTTGTTTCAATTAAAACATTTTTGCAGCTTTAAAGAGTAAGTGGCTCCCACTTTAATGAATCCTTGCACATAGCTTATTGCTCATAAAAACCTTGTCAGCTAAAGCATCCTGTAGGTCAACAAGCACTTTTTGGATGTTTTTTTATCTGTAAGCAACAGCATGAAATAAGCACTTCTTGCAAGTTTCACTCCTTCTCAAAGAGTGCTTTTCAAATCAGCTTCAATAGGGTGAGAGAGAGGCTGGTTTTACATCAGGAAAATGTCCAAGTCTATCCTGTCTGCCTGCACACCTCCATCCCAAAGAACAAGTAATCACAGAAGATGTCACTTCTTCAGTGTTACTGGATTAGAGGGCTTAACATTCAGCTGAGGTTGAGGGTTTTTCCACCAGTTCTTCCACAAATCAAGATCTGTACCTAGGTACTACGAAGCATATTCATCTTCACCAAGTTCAGGGAACATCAACATTTCAGCACAAAACCTCCCCCCTTAGGAAATACATTCCTGTCATTGTTACTGCTTCCTCTCACAATAACTGTTTCTTGCCTAACAATCTCGCAATACTTCTCTCAATTATTTAGAAAGCAATTCGCACTCTGAGATCTCACAGGTGTAGTCATGGGTGAGTGCCAATAAAGAGTTTTTTATCAAGTCATCATTTCCCAAACTGCAACAACATTTGGCCCAAAATTACAGGTAAGCAAGCTCTAAACAAGTGCATTTTGAACTCTCCTGCAGCCTAAATCCTTACTTTTAGGTCTCTCTTTTCTCATCTATTCTAATGATATGAGTGTAATTAACAGCACCACCCATGCTTCATTCTTCATTTAAATGCACTCTGTCACCTTTTTAAAAGCAAAACTTATGGAGTTCAGGGTAGTTTCAAATACAGCATTAAAAGCACTGTATGGTTATTACTGTTACTTATACTTTGAATTAAGAGATCATAATAGATACCATTATAGATACCATACAGGCTACTTCAGGTTCTTCTTAAAGCTTCAGATTTGATACTGAAGCTCTAATTTTTTTAACTTGTAAAAGACAATCCTCTTAAAGCAATTAACCTTACAGACAGAGTTGTAATGTTAGTGAAAGAAACAAAAAAAAGTTCTACTTACAGACTAATGTAAGCAGCAAAGGGAAAAGAAAAGATGAGATTTACCTACAGTTTAAAGAGGATTAAGTAAATTTTTGTAGCAAGATGGCCTAAGCCCTCCTCAAAAGAGTCAGAGTTCAGTCAATTTCAGGAAAACGAAGAATTTAATTAATTCCCCTCTGCTGAAAAGTAAGGTCCGGGCAATGGCAGTGTGGATTAAAAAAAAAAAAAAAAAATCTATGGGGCATCTCCTTTTAAAAATGTTCAAATACATATGTCGTTACATGGCTTGGATAGTACCACATGGCTATGATACCATACGGCTATGAACATAGGGGTAAGTTCACTTTTTAGTGAACAAAAAGAAGCAGGGTTGCTGGTGCTTTATTCCATAAATTCATTCTGCTCATCTCAGTCACTTGGAAGCTATTGGTGAGATGGAATTCCTGTACCCTTTAGTGTCCCCCCTTGAAACCATCTTTTGGCATACAGAAGCAGTAGCAGGTAACTACAATATTACAAAGCTCATCTCATGAACAAGACCAAAAAAAAACCCACCACTCAAAAAACCCCATGAAGCAGCACGGAATTTTTCAACCCCAGAGAACACAGCACAACAACAAAAGAAGACTCAACCTAAGTCTCTAGATTTGCAATCAGCTGCTGTAAGCTGTCAGCACCCTAGTAACCCTCTACAAAATGTTTCTATTAACCTGAGGTAATGGGGACTGAGCAGCCATGCCTCACATCATTAAAACAACTTGAACTGACATAAAGAACAACCAGAACAGCCAGGACACCCACCAACAGAAAACAGCTTTTTTTTCTCCTCTCCTGCATACCCGGTTCCCACCAGACTTCTGCATGGTTCCAGCACGTGAATCAAAACATTACTTGCATGAGGTGCACTAAATCCGCTTCAGATTATAAAAGGATACAGCCTTAGTGCTCCAGTCTGAGTCCCAATGGCCAGTATTTTCTGAACCGGATCAAATGCCAAGGCAGAAGGTTGATAAGGGAAACCGTGGCGTACAGTCTAACAAGTCAGAGCATCGCAGTAACAATGGGCCAAGCAGCAGACCGAAAATAAACAGAATCAAAATCATGTTATTCAATGTTAATCACAATTAAAAAACTACAAAGCATTTTAACAACAGAATAAGATCTGCTGTATTACATGAACCAATTATAAAAGACTGTTTTAGTCATAATTACCCTTTCATCCTTTATCGTCAAGTGACAGTCACTTAGTGAAACTTAATTTGAATCTTACATTTCTTCTCTACAAAGACTGCATCAACTCAGCATTTTATTTTTCCATCTACCTCATTCTCTGAATAATCTTATTTTCAGTTCTAACAAAGGTGCTAAACTATCAAAATAGGAGATACTCCTAGGAAGCTTGGCAACAAAGCCAGACTCCTCATTAGAACTACTACAAAGAAGAAATTCAGAGTAGCCCTGAGGAGAAGGACTTGGGAGCGCTGGTCAATGAGAAACCTAACATCAGCCAGCTTCAGTGTGCGCTCACAGCCCAGAAAGCCAGCCGCATCCTGGGCTGCATTAAAAGAAGCATGACCAGCAGGTGAAAGGAGGTGATCCTGCCCCTCTACTCTGCTCTCATGAGACCTCACTTGGAGCATTGTGTGCAGTTCTGGTGTCCTC
>WYDI02024186.1:31521-54460 GCA_009867235.2 Psittacus erithacus
AGGGACTGTAGTGACAGGACAAGGGGTAATGGGTTCAAACTTAAACAGGGGAAGTTTAGATTGGATATAAGAAAGAAATTCTTTACTGTGAGGGTGGTGAGGCACTGGAATGTGTTGCCCAGGGAAACTATGAATGCTCCATCCCTGGCAGTGCTCCAGGACAGGTCAGCCAGAGCCTTGGGTGACATGGTTTAGTGGGAGGTGTCCCTGCCATGACAGCGGGGTTGGAACTAGATGATCTTAAGGTTCTTTCTAACCCTAACTATTCTATGATTCTAATTTACTAGACCAGCTTGTCTGAGAATCACTTCAATTGCAATCCATGCAATCCAACAGGCCACACATGACAGTGCAACCTCTCTCAGCACATGAAGAAGGAAAAAAAAAAAACAAAAACCAAGCTCAGCTCCACAGAACCAACCCCTTACCCTCTGCTGCCTCTCCCTCCCCCAAACTAGACCGAAATAGACAAAAACCAAAGAACACCCCACCAAACAAAGCAAAACAACCTTCAAACATGGGATTACTTCTGAGTATGAAGTTATTGGCACACCTAGCTTTTGGGTTAGCCAAGACTAATATGGAAATTGACCAAATGGTAACTCCATTACACTTCTCAGGCTGCAGTTAATCAGAACTGAGAACGTAAGTGTCACCTACTTTATTTGTTATAAACATATACAACGTAAGCCACACAGATGCTACCTTTGCCATTTCAAACCCTTTAGGTTAAAGCAGAGTTATTTCAGGACCTCATAAATGCATAGCAAACTTCTGATATGCTTTTAATTCACTTAAGTTGCAGTCATACCCTCCAACTCTCAGTTTTTCACAGCGAATAAAATCTAACTGGTAACAGCTCTGCTCCTTTCCATGCTTTTTGTGAACAACTTGCAAAAGTGGCAGAAACACCTGCAATACTAGACAAAACAAGGAGGCAAATCCCCAAACAAGCTCATCCATATCACGCTAGGCCATGGGTGCACTGTAAAGATAAAAATAGTTACTGATATTCAAATCAGTTTTTATTCCTTCTGGTACAGCTGGTGGATTAATTCGCTGCATCATTTTCTGAAATGCGTGAGCACAAACCGCAGTTACTGTATCACACATAAGCAAATAAAAAAAAACAGGAACTTTTCTTCTGCCTCTGGAGCAGATCTGCAATAGCAGCATCGGCAACTTGGCAACACACTGCAGCGAAACCACCACAAACGTCTACAGCCTTTTTCAGGCGCAAAGGAACAGGATAATGTATTTCCAAATAATGCAGAGTGACAGATTCCCGTCCTTTGGGCCCATTAGCAGAGGCTGCTACTCAAACGCCGCGATAATCAGATCTGCACTACAGCTAGGTATCACTCCTTCCCCCAACCATCCCACTCTTTCTCCGAAGCCTTCACGAACACGCACGAAAGAGCCTGGAAGACGACAAACCTTGAAACTCTCCAGGAAAGATGACTACGGAAATCCAGTAAGACCTGTGCAGCTACACCCACCCCTTCCTTCCCTTCTTCCCCCGCCCTCCCTTCCCAAATAATAAAATCAAACAAGTAAACAGAGCAGGCTCGGCGAGGCCGGTACTGAGAGGCAAAGCCCGCAGAGCCCACCGCGGCGGTGCGCCCCCTTCCCGAGCCGCCAGCCGGCCCAGGGCTGCAGCACTCATTCACCTTGCAGAGCTGGAAGTGCTCGGACTGGAGCGTCTCCTGGATTTCGGTCTCCCGGTTCCCCGCCTGCTGCTGCTGCGCGGCGGAAGACGCCGAGGCGGCGGAGGAGACCGCCGTCAGGCCGTCCAGCACCTTCCTGATGTTGAATTTCCTCATGATCTTCGGCGGCGGCGCACCAAGCTCCCTTGGCCCCTCCGGCGCGCTGTCACCGCCGCCCGCCCCGCAGGCGGCAGACGGGTCCCCGCCGGGGAGGGCGGTGCAGGGGCGGCCCGCGGCCGGGGAGCCGCGCTCTGCGCCGTGGGGCAGCGCTCCTCCTCGTCCTCGGGGACGGCAGCGAAGCGTCAGTCCGGCAGCGCAGGGGCGCTCCTCATTGGTGCCCGCGGACTCGGAGACGGAGACTGAAGCCAAGCAAACAGCAGCCGGTGAGACCACCGGCGGCGCCTCCACCGGTCCCACACTCGCCGCCCGCGTCTTACCCGCCGAGGCGCACAGCTCGCCCCGGGCCCAGCCGGCTCCGCCCCAGCCGCCCCTCCCGCTGCCGGAGCTGCGCGGGCTGCCTTGCCTTGCCTCGCTTCTCCGCGGAGCCTCGGCGCTCCCCCGCGCAGCTCGCCTCACATCGTGGCGGCCGCGGCCGCCGCTGTCATTCGCCTCTGCATGCGTGTGCGTGTGTGTATGCGCGCACTTGTGCCGGTCCCCTCCCGCCGCCGCAGTCTCCCCCCTCACAGGCGCCCGCCCCGCGGCTCGGCTCAGGCACCCTCCGCCTCTTCAGAGCTGCCTGCGCTGCCAGCCAGTCGCCAGCGGGGCTTCTCTCGGCTGCTGCCAGCGACGGCTGCTGGTGCCACCGCCGCCCGCCCCCACGACCATCCTCCTCCTCCTGCTGCCACGGAGGGCGCCTCCAGCGCCTCCCCCGCTTCACAACACCTCACTCCCCCTTGCCTGACAACGCGGAAGCGCAGCGCCCCGGAGAGGAGCAGCGATAGCTATTACCCCGGCGCTCTGCCCCGCAGCGGGGGGGCAAACGCGCATGCGCGCTAAGGGCGCCGGCACCCGGATGGGGCGCTGCTCTTTACCCCTCCCCCCCCCCCCCCGCTGCTGTGCTCCGCGCCGCTCCGAAGCCGTAATATTGTGAGGGGTATGAGTGGGGCGTGAGCTGGGTGTGTTAGGCTCCGGCCGGGCGGAGCCAGGAGCAGGTAACAGGTGAACACGCCATCCCTGCTGCTGATACGGTGCTGGAAGCGCACGGCGGCTCCCACAGAGGGAACCGCGGAAAATCCGCTGCAGAGCGGAAGGGGGGAGATGATCCCCATCCCGCGGTGTCCCGGGCATCGTAGCGGATGTGAGCCGGAACCGGGACAGCGCCGGCGGTTTACCCATGGCGCGGCGGCGCGGTGCCGCGGTGGGGCTGGTGCTGCCGGGGGAGCTAGGAGCGGCAGTGCGGCCGAGGGCGATGTGGGATGAGCGTTTCCAACGGCAGAAACAGTTACCGGGGAGTGAGACCCCCCGTATCCCTTCGCCGTGGTGGTGGAGCTGTGGGGGTGGCTGCGCACAGCCAGAAGCGGTTAGAGAGCGGGCTGCCGCGAGGCGAGTCACTGCCATCTGCGAAGTCACGGTCAGTCCCCGCCGTGCGAGGCGAGCCGCTGGAGTCACCACAGTCCTTCCATCCAGTCTTACGGCAGCAAAACTAATTTCAGCAGGTGGCACAAAGTTAAAGCATGGCTTTCTGCTAACCACTGTTGCATAGTATTCCTTGCTCTGCTTTGTCTTTTAGGACTAGATTGCGGTTTTGGATTATCTAGTAAGTGTTCAGGTAACATACTACTTTCTCGGTGTTTGTTGTATTATTATAATTAGTATTTGTAACCCTTTCCTGAACTTCCTTTTCAACCAAAATGAACTGGAAAATCAGTCATCGCTTTTGGAGGGAAAACTGGTAGAGATGTGATTCAAGACCTTGCCTCGCATTTTCTAGCTACAGTTTGAATGCGTAGCAGTAAAAGGCTCTGCAAACATTACAATTGTGCTTTTAAGTGGTGTTTCCAGCCTGGTAGCCAGGCATGCTTTATTAGCACAGTAAATGTAAAAGTGTGCAGAGGGATCGTCATCATCAAAATGCAACAAAGTAGTTACAATACAAGTGATCATCATAACCTCAAAAGCAAAAGTTCCACAAACTCTTCTTAGAACTGTAACTCCATGTCAGTTTACAGCCATGTTGCAAGCAGGTGTATGATATATAAGTGTTTGAAAGAAACCAAGGCATTTTAAGTGTTCTTGCAGAGTGACTGAGTCATGAACTTATGGAGCTCTTCCCCTGTGCTACCAGGACTGCTGGACGTTCTCATCATCTTGGTAAAACGTGAAAGAATGCTTCCAGAGATGGCAGGATTCCTAGAAATAAAAGAAGTAGACTTAAATAAGGTTCAGTACATTTCTGATATGAAAATCAACTTAAGAGAGAAATGTGTTTATTTTCCATATGGCTTTAACTGTTCATCATGTACATACATACAAACATGCCTGGTTATAACTTTCACAGGACAACTAACCTCGTTATTTATGGTAATATTAATCACAAAAAAAAAACAACAAAACCAAACCCAAACCTCAAAACTGAATGAATAATTAAAGGACTTTAAAAGCACTCTTTTTGTGTACTACAGTCACTGTGCACTTGGCCCTTGAATCTTTACTTTCACTGTACTATATGTTTTTAGAGGAGAGGTTGGATTTATTTTTCTGTTTACATTAGCGTCTAACACAAGGAGAACCTTGTTCATTATTGCAACATTGTACCAATATTTGGAAACTTTTAGGCAAACCACACCGTATTGAGGCAACAATAGTTCTCTTTCTTCACACTTTCTGGTTGATGCCATTCAACAAATCAATGCTTTCTGGGACTTCAACTCTTCCTGTAAAAAATTAGTGGCAGCCTTCCTTCTTACTGGGGTGTCAGTGGGAACAGTAGTAGGCCTTTTAATTTTACAGTTCTACGGTTCAGGAGACATCCCCATTATCTCTGAGGATTTAGCTGCTGTATTTCAGAGCTTCTCTGGGGCCTCCAGCTCTTATGCAATAACTACATCCTGTTTACACAGGAGACCAATACTGCTAACCTTACTTCATTTTGCCCACTCAGACCTTCCAGCCTCTGATGTCTGAAGTCTCTTGCCAGTGTTTCATGCCTCAGGCCAAAGCTCAAGTGTCTTGCACAGCTGGGGAAGAAGCAATCAGACCCAACTAGTTTGCAGTATCTTTTAGTCCACAATGACAGAGTCCAGCTGTGATAGAGCTGACATTAGATGTTCATGAGTCTCTTAGCCCCCAGAAGTACATCTCCACTGGCTATACAAATCCCTGCCACCAAATGAATCCACTTAGCTTTAGTCTTCTTTGGCCTCCTTTTGTTACTGATCCTGTTACTTATGGCTCCTAGAAAAGGAAAAAGAGGATCACTTGTTTCTTGATCAGTGTTCCACAGGTACCACCCAGACAACTACTGTTCCTAACAGGGATTTGAGGCAATGAGGCATGCAGCACTGCCTTCATACCAGTGTGATCCCACAGGCCATTAGTTGATGCAGTTGTTGGACCTTTTGCCTCAAGACAGTAACTTTACAGATAACTGCAGAGTGCAGCCATCACTGTGCTGATGGCTTTGGGTTTTTAATTATTTCTTCTTTTTTGTGGGGTAGCATACCACCAGACTTAGCATGAAGAGGAAAAAGAATGATGGTAGTCCCACACAAGCCAGAATGAGTAAAAGCCCACCCAGTTATAATGTATGCTAACATTTTGTGGAGTAATCCTAGAACAGTGAGTAGGTAGTGAAGTGACAGGTCCACTCACAGTGATTCTCATTAGCTTTTACATAAGGCCCAGAAGTGTTACCCATTGTATTCAGAGATGGGAGTATACTCCAGGTGATCTGCACGCCATAATTATTGCACTACTCAGCATGAATGAGAAAACAGCCATCAGAAGTGACCTTCAGATCTCTGCTTGGCCTCTAACTGTGCCAAAGCTTTTGACAGTCAGTCAGTCCAGGCTTTGAAGGCTAACTGAGATGCTTATCTTTCCTGAGAACTTCTGAATGGTGCTTAGTCACTCACCCTGCAGTCAGGATTGACTGAGCCCTAGCCAAACATTTCTTTGCCATAAATAGAAAGAAGCTGGGAAACATTTCTGAACTAATCCTGTTCAGGTTGTTCTAGTCAAATGTATTGGACAGGGCAGTGCAACCAAAGATCCAAGTGAGTTTTGGAATCTCTCCTGGCTGATGAAAAACTTCTCAAGCTTTCTAGACTGAGCTGTTGTCAAACATCTATGATTATCTTTCCTCCACAGTAATCTGCAGTGGTCACAAATCCTGTGGAGGACTTCCAGCTACAGGTGAACTTTCTGATATTTTGCAGCTTAATTTGAAGAAGCCAGAAAGAAACAGGAAGGAAATTTAGAGTATGTGTCAATTAGCTGGTGAGCTCCTAGAAAAAAGCTATGCTAGTACTTGCCATAAGCTCAACTGGGGATGAACTGTCTACTCTTTGTAAATTCACCCATTTCAGAAACATCCTGCTTGACTATGCCTGTACTGATATGATGAATTCCTGCATCTGGAAGCCTGTGTGGTCTTTGGCAGGCTCACAGATTATGGGCATTTTTTATTAAAGACCTATGGAACAGCTGGTACCCTACCTGTGAGTGCCACTAGGCTATATGGATACGCATGGCAGAGAGTGGGCACATCCTACTTCTTCAGACTACACCAAGATTCCTGCACATTCAGCTCAAGTCAATAAGAATAATGACAACTGCATATGCTAGTTGCTAAAAGTATGAATTGGAGGGGCTCTGCAGCACTGATCTGCACAACTAGTATAGATAATACACAAGTGCCTATGTAGCTGTTGTGTGTTGAGCTGAAGCATAGCGAAAGAAAGAGGCATGGCTGTTAGGAAGAATTTAAGGAATTGTTACCAGTTGGCCACTGTGGATCTCTTACTACTGGCCACTACTACTGGTACGTGACAAAAGGTAAATAGGTACAGTGCACTAGCAAGGGAGAATACATAAGGCAAAACGGAAGAATGACCACAGCACTATGCAATGGAAATGTGAGACTTGTCAAAGAGATTGTACAGCATCCTCCTTAGTAACTCACATCCTCCTTAGTAACTCACTGTTTGCATCTTTGTCCCACCACTGTCATCTTGAACCAAACAAAGGCAGTGTCAGCTATTAAGCTACACACAAAAATTTACCTTATCTAATGAAAATATCTATTTCTTTTTATCTATTGACCTATTCATATATTCTCATCTTCACTGATGACACACAATCCCTTCAAAAAATGTTGTACTTTAGCATCCATCTTTTTTCATGAGATAGAAGCTTTTTAAATAAAAAATAAGTAACACCAAATAAATATTTAAGAAGAATGTTAATGCCACATCTTTTGCTTTCAAATTTACTTTCATTATTGCAGCTATGTCTTTAGTACCTAAGGCTAGATCATCTTAGCAGCATAGTCTGACCGATTTGGCTCCAGCCAATCCTTTCTTTTTATCACTGTCTGAAGGAGTGATTTATTTTTCTACTTATCCAAATCTTTTGCCAGTGCAGGCACTTAATTAATTTTGGTTTTAGGCTGTACTAAAAATGCACAGTTCTCTTTTGTTCATGCAGTCTGTTGATTTCTTCTACTTTCTATATTGCATTTTACTTGAGCCTGGACCAGCTCTGTGTGAAGAATAGAGGTATGTCAACCGTAGCCTCTACCCTAGTCTACCCTATGATATCCTATTCAACTCTGCCCTGCTCTGCTTTCCAGCTTCACCCTTTTAGTTACAATAGCTTCTTCAGTTATACCCTTAAAATTAATCTCTTATGCAATCAAAACAGGCAATTTTGGTGGCAGGGTATTTCTTTTTTGTGCATGATTTTCTAGAGTATAGTGCATAACCAGTTCCAGGAGCAGGGTTCACAAGTCAGAATGCTGCCTTTCTAAGCAGATACTCTGTAAGCTGCAGAGATCATCTCCGTCTGCCACCTACTTTCTTTGTGTGTGTGTGTGAAAAATAAACCAATAAATAGAGGATAGATTCTCTTTCCATGACAGTGTCTGCTCATTAGGTGGAAGGTGGGGTGTCACAAAATTCGCATTTTCTTGTCATGAATAAATACTACCATGACCAGGCGGCCACAGAAAGAGCTGTTTTGAAGTACAGCGTTGTGCATAGGCTCCTAAAATACACATTTGTTGTACACTGGATCTGATCCCTTGTCAATTTCTTCCATTTCTGACTATATTTTTATGGATCCTTTTTTTTTTTTTTTTTTTTTTAGTGTGTATGAATTAATCTCATAATGTTTGTCTCTCACTTGGACTGAACTTGTTGGGGGTTTTCAGTCTATAGATTTATAAGAAAATCATTACTTATGTTAGTGGATGGTAATGATTTACAGGAGGAGCGTGTAATATGTACATTCTACATTTAAGTTTGCTTAATGTGTTGTGGTTGTTCTTTAGATGCCAAAGCAAAATTACAAATAATGATATTAAGGAATTTCTAATTTTAACTTGATCTATGCCATCACTTCAACATGTAATTAACCTTATGTTTCCTTCAACACAATCTGTGTACCTTCTTAACAGTATATATAATCTTAAACTACATCAGGAGATAACATGGTCTATTTAACTGATAGTATGACTTACAATCAGTACAAAACTTGCATCATTATTTGCTTTATATTGTATTGCTTCTGCAGTTTGATCTGTTCTGATGGATACTTGAGACATCTTAATGCAAAATCGTAAACACAGAATAACTGAGGTGAGAAGGGATGTCTGGTGAACATCTGGTCCAATGGTCTACTCAGTCATCAACTGAATCCAACTTCAAAGTCAGATTATGTTGCTCAGGGTCATGTCTAATATTTGCACATCTCTAAAGATGGAGATTCTGTAACTGTTACTACAAAATAAAATTACAATTTCACATCCCTTGTGCTGCATTTCTGTTTTCTGATTTTACATTAATAGTAGGCCTAAAATGAGATTAAAACTTCATACATAGAATGCTAGTACAGGTTTTAAACAAGGTAAGGCTTTTATCCTTTTAGAAAAATATGAGCTGATACTTTACTGAATAATGAATATTGTTTCATATGTGTGAAACATTTTGTGGTGTTCAGTCAAGTATAATATAAGTGCTTCTTATTACAGTTCTACTCTAAGTAGTCTAAGACCTGTCTAACAAAGTAAGTATGAAATATAATCTGTCTCCATTAAAAGGCAGCAAAATATTACAAGTGAAATCAACACAAGCTTTATAAAATAGCTAAGATGAAGTATGAGTGTCTGCCAAGTGAAGAAATATTTTCTTGGACTAAATGAATTAAAGCTAAAATATGATAGACAAAACTAATTTATCCATTCTTAAAACATAATTATAGTGCTATAATTTAAAAAACGTCTTTCAAATATAGTGATCTGTTTATATGCAGTATTTTGTATGAAGTGTAGCATTTCAGACAGGATCTTTCTTCAGTGAGTCATTTTAAGACTGCCCACTATAAGAAAAAAAAAAGCTCACATTTTATACTGTCATTGTAATTACAGTGCATCAGTTGGAAGGGGATTCCTGTTGTACAGTAGTTTAACAATGTAGACAAGTACTCATTTAGACTACAGAAACATTAGGCCTTTGTTAAAAATGACTACTATTTCACTGGTATTTTTTTTCTTACTTTAAGTTAAAAGCAATGAATTACATAAACTGCAAGACTAAGCATATGAGCAATCAAATGGACAATTCCTTTAATGATGTTGAAGCTAGAAGATCCAAAATGCATCCATGCATCATTTTATTTTAGGATTTATTTTGGTGTTTGTTGGGTTTTTTTCTTTTTTGATTGTTTGGGGTTTGTTGGTTTGGTTTTTTTTTGGGGGGGGTTTTAAAGTATATTTATTTTCATTCATGTTATCATTTTTCTGTGAATGCAAACCCTTCTTGTAACACCAGTTCAGAAATAGTAATACCAGATACATATTTAAATTTTCTCATTAGCTCATTTGTGTGAGAAAAATTAAAAGATCTCCCATAAAAGCACGAGTATTCTCTATGGTTTTAACTTCATTCCAAGCATGGCAAACAGTACCTCATTCTTCATCTTTCCCCTCTGTCCCAACCAGTGAAATGCAAGGACAGCTGAGGCTTCCCAGAGAAAATGGAAGTGCCCTCCAATTTATGAACATTATAATTTGAAATTAACAAGCCGAAGAATTGCTTCAGAGAAAGTAAATGGGTAACAAGGCAAATGGGTAGAAGAAGCCTAACATATGCAAGACAGATTCCAATTTATTAAAGTCAATAAGCCTGACAATTCTTATTTCTTACTGGAAATCTTATTGGATTATGTCCCAAGACACTAGTCACTGAGCTTCTTGTGCAGGCTTTAGGTCCAGTTGGTGACTTACTTAATCTAAAACTTTCTGAAACCCTAATTGAGGCAATTGAACTTTGCCACGTAGCAATGTATTGAATTAAAGCCTAAAGGCAATTGTAAGCTTTAATTAGATCAGCTCAGCAAGCCCCATAGAGCATGGCATTGTCCTGACCGTAATTTAAACGTATTGCTGGGATTAGATTCAGCAACTTGATGTAGTAACATCATTTTGAGCTTTACTTCAGGCAAGGTGTGTAAAGAGTCATTAATATCTGCCCCTTCAAATGTCTGTGAGTCACCATACTTTCTGCCACAGCACTGCAGTTAGAGCTGGTTACAGTGCCAATTAGGAATAGCCAATGTTTCCTAATTATACCTATATTTCATAGTGTATTACGTTGTAGATGCTCAGGCCGAAAAGGCACTTCCTGAGAAACAGTGAGAGAAAGACTCTTGGAGCAGAATCCCACCTTTTTAGGCAAGACAGATTAATAGGGAAGAAAGATTATCTTAATTTTAGCAAATGGAGTTGAGAGATACACACAACTAAAGCTGTGCTGGTTTAGCTGTGCAAGTGTCTGGTACAATTTGTACTGCTTCATACAGCTACGCCTAAATTACAATCTGCAGTGGAAGCTGTTTAATTTGCATTAGATTTACATTTTTCCCCTTACCCATAAGGCAAATAGCTGCCCTGTAACAATGTTGAGGCGTGTCTGGAGGTATGGTGGAGGCTGCAGGCGCAGCCTGAGGGTACCCACAGCTCTGCCCCCTGCCAGGTTGAGGAAATCTGTTTTCCTCTTCCTGTTCCCCAGCCAGCCCCACTCTGTCCTTTCCCTCAGCACACAGTGTGCTGCTCCTGCTGGAGGCTGAGCTGCCCCTAGTTACATGTTGAAGTCTTTTAAGGCAATAGTGGCAGCTATGCTTCTGAATAGCACTTAAGCCTAACCAGTAAATACTAAGCTCTGGGCCATAAAGATTTCATTGTAAAGGCAGTTCCATACACATTCTGTCAGGGCACTGTGAGGGCCGGTGCCTCCCTGGATCGTTGGTTGCCCATAGGGCAGGGATAGGGACACTGGGAGCCAGAAGCCACCCCCATCTAGAAGCAGGCAGTCAGGAGCACCAGGAGAGCACTAGGGCAGTGCCAGTCCAGCACCAGTTCCAGCAGTCCCCAGTTCCAGCAGTCCCCAGTTCCAGCAGTCCCCAGTTCCAGCTCCAGGAGCCTCGCTGGGAATGGGATGAGGCTGGGCTGAGATGTGGGGCTGTGGCAAGGCAGGGCTGTGGGGAGCTGGAGGCTGGTACTGCTGCTCCATCTCTGGGACAGGGACTGATGGCCCCAAGGTTTGACATGGGATCCTGGACTATGGGGAGCCCTGAAGGGTCAGGCAGGGACAGTCAGGGCTGGTGGAGTGCCTAGGACCCTGACATTTTCATGCCAACATCGAAAACAGCAATTCTTATTGGAAAGGCAATTTTAATTCATGTCCCATGGAAATCTTTCTTTTTCTGTATGTCATGACTATTTTTGTCTACAAGTTCAGCAAAAGTAAAAATTTTTAAAGAGAAAAATGTATCTCATAAATAAACTTTTTATCAAATGTGAATTATTCCCTTGCTGTATATTTAGTGTGAACTTGCATTCATATTCCTGGATCAATTTTAGGGAAAAAAATGTATGAAGTTGATTCATTCTCAAATTTAAAATTGGAAAACCTGGTAATAGTTATGTAGTTTGAGTGATATTATTAAAGCTGTTCATTTTGTTTCACTTAATGTTAAAATAAGTTTAAGATTTATATCGTGCAGTGTCACTTACTTCATATCACAGAAGTACAGTGAAAGATCTGACTCTCAGTCTTCTAACTCCCAAGCAAGAGTGTCCATTTTTTTGGTGAGAGCTGATTTAAGAATGAATAAAACCTGAGCTTCTCTGATCTGTTTCACTCACACTGTCTCACTTGTTATGTCTTTTCTTTTCAATGCATAGTTTTTGCCACTAAAATAGATTTTCCTGTTTGTTTCTAACACTACATAGTGACTTCATAAGTGGCAAATGAAAGGAAACAGTACTTGTAATGAGTCATCAAAAATAAGTGCAAACAAGCGGTTTTCTTTTATTTTCTGTTTGTTATTCACTGTAAGCCTAACATGGGTTTGGAGAACTATCTGTGTGTATCTTAAAATTAAATAAATGCTGCATTTTAGACAGTGATTATGAAATACTTCCAAAATCCATTTTGCTATTCTTGTTCTGTTGTCTCCAGTCTTACCAGAAAAAGTGTGTAGTCCCTAGCTCTAGCTTTTAGTGCAGATTGTTTCCTTGAAATTGAGCAAATCTGCCAGAGGTTACCAGTGGCTATACTGGGCATGGGTCACTTACGTTTCCACCACTTGTATGTTCCTCAGTTCCTAGCCAGGTATTTAGGAATTATCCACATATTAGATGCTGTATCCATATCTACAGACTTTCTCCTGCCTACTGCATTCAGATTTGGAGGAACTCTGTAGATACACTGTATTCTAGGAGTCCCCTAGACCCACATATCAGAAGCCACCACATACTTAGAAGACTAGTGAGGCTGCTCTATCTTTTGTCAAGTGCTTTTGACATTCCTTTGTCTATCTTACTGATCCTGCACTAAACACAGGTTTTTGAGATGCAAGACTTTAGGCCGTTGAATAGTATTTTCAAAGAATTATTCTCATATAAGCAAAATTTGTTAAAGTGTATCTCTAACAGCTGAATTCATAATGCCTATGACCTTGGACCTTTCAGGTGTGGACAAATGTATTGAAAAGGCATCTTCCAAGAAAAGGAACCAAAAGTATTGATTATACTATGATAAAATTTCAGAAAAGATTTTACTTTGATTTTCATAAACTCTGAAATAAAGATTGTAATCTACCACTGCCTAATATTTATTTTTTGAAGTAATTATGTGCACTGGTAGTGTTTGTGAAATAAACTTACTACTTGGAAAAGTTAGGATACTACACCTTCCCCAGTCAGAACAAGCTGGACATTTCTTCTGTATAATACAAAGTATGCAAATGGGTAAAAAGCAGTGTGACCTGTGTGACCTAGAGGTTAGTGATTTCCAGTTCCAGTGGATTAACAGGGAAACCCATCCCAAGACAGAAGATGCTTTGGTGGAGGTCTTTTCCTTCAACTCCTGCTTCCTTGAATGTGGAATTGTGGGTACAAGTTCTTCAACTGACCTCAGCTGCCACAGTATCACGAGTGAGAACTATGAAAAGGACAGGTAGATGCCCCTGTCCCCATATTTTTACGCATTTTTCTGTTAGTCTTGTTGTAGTCAACACTCATGTCCCTCAACTGTTCCTTTTATTGCTCTAATGTAAAAGTATATGTGATACTTGGAAATCCAAGGGAAAAAGATTAAAAAATTGCTTTCAGTTTTATGAAAATGTTTGAACCAGAAAAGATTCCCTGAGATAATTTATTGTGCAAATTTGCATAAAATCTGAGAACTTTCCAGTAATGGGGTAACAAAAGGTACAAAAATATTTGCTTGTTACACCACCAGATGCCAGATAATATCAGTCTTCCTCACAGAACATTATGTTATTCATACATCAGACACAGTCCACAGTGTGAGCTCATGCTACCAGCACTACTTGAATTCCTCCCCTGCTCCCTCTCAACAGCAACACCAGCTCCAATTTTACTTAATCTTCCTTCTCAATGTCATGAAGATTTCTCTCCTCAAGCGTGTGCTCCTTTCTCAGTCCTCATCCCATAACAACTGATGCAACATCTCTGTCTTTTTTAAAAACACCTTTCACACATTTTTTTTCATGAAACACAGCAAAACAAGATATCATCCTTGCCAATCATTTACCATTTTATCTTTCTTTCTTTTTACCCCTACTTACTCTTCATTGGATATTATCTCAACTTCAAGCATATTGTCAGCATTTTCAAGTTCTGTAAGATCCCCTCCCTCCTTACATACCTAAATTAATTTGTGATACTTGTATTCCTAACTCTTATTATTTGCTTATTATTTTCTTCCATGCTGCCCTTTATGCATATACATGAGTTTCTGAAATCAATTTACAAGGAAGAATAAGCCTCTCAGAAAGTCCTATTCCCCTCATGCAACTGCAGTTAGGCTTAAAAAAAAGAGGAAAAATGTTTTTTGTGTCTCATCATATATAATTTTCCACTTCTCTTATAGGGTATGGCCTTCTTGTCCTTCCCACCACGTAGTAAACAATGTAGGAAAAAAATTTCAGAAATAAAAATAATGGGCCTGCATTGCTATACCTTACAAACAGAAGTCTTAAACATCACAGGAGATTGTTTTGAAACAAAAGAAGAGCACTGTTTCTTTTCTGAAGTGTCTGTACACATAAGAATTATTTTAGGTGTCTGAGGTTGCTCTAAGACTATTTGTGTTTACATCAGGGATGCGGAGAACAGCCTCAAGGTGGAGATGCGTTTACCTTTAACTGGGAAAACTCCCAAATAAAGCCAATAAAAACACAATAAAACCCAGCTTTACCATTTTGAATACTTTAGTGAAATGTAGATTGTCAAACTATAGATAAAGACTTGGCTTGCCTTATTCAGTCTTTAATGATGTCTGTCTGAACAGCTATTCCATGTGTGTGTGTATATATAAAAAAAAAAATAATCATTGACTAGACCTGCACACAAGACAAAAAAACAAAGCAAAAAGAAACAGAAATATGTATTAGCCTAAGCCCAATAATAATTTTAACAGAATATTTCAAGATGTAGTTCATGTATTTTTATATTATAAATTTATTAATGATCTGGAAAAGACAGTTAATGACATCTTGATGAGAGAACTAGTCGGAAAACTTCATGAAGCTAAGAAACCTTCTTAGAAAAGACGACCAGCAAAATAAAATGCTGGGAAATTAATATATACAGTGGGAAATTTCATACTTAAGTATGAATATGTATTACCAGCATCATGCCTGTAGAAAGCTCGTTGAGAATCTGTGCTTGGTAATAACAAAAAAATAAATTGCTAATGTGCAGAATCAATGGAATATATTTCTACAAAGATACAAATGGCATATTTAATTGAGAATTAATTTTGTCGTTGTAAACATTATTTAAAATAAAAATAGATAAGGAGAGTCTAACCCATTTAGGATAACCACAAGAAGATACTAGAGAGTAGGTCTGCGTCATTCAGGAAAGAGATGAACTGGAAAGGCATCAGTTACATACAGATAATAGTGAAAGAGAGAAAGGTCTGAGAAAAGGATGAGTCTACTTTATACTTGGTCATCCCAGAAAAAAATGACAAATATTTAACTAAGACTTAACAAATGAAAAATTGACAACAGGCAATATCTCTTATACTACACAAAATTAAGTGCTGGATTTTAATTCAAAAAATTAGACAGCCAAGGGCTTTGAAAGATTTTAAAATAAGATATTTCGATGATTAATAAGAACATTCACTAATAATTAGCTGGCAAGTTTTAAAAATGCTGCATACAGACGTTCATGACAAAATTAATCAGAATTCAGCAGTGCTAAGGAAGGAATATCCTCCACAGAAAGATCAGTTGCATTTCTTAATTTTTGAGTTTTTTCTAACTTCCTGTAATGATCAAATGTTGTCAGCCATCAGATACAGGATTATATGGACCACTGATTTAATTCTATTGGCAAACTGCTCTTCTCCCAGTCAATGCAGAATTTATTTCTTTTCTGATAGCTTTTTCACTTATGACTGAGCTTATTTATAAGTATCATACTTTCTTTATTCTTTGCAGAGACTGAAGCTTTCTGCAGGAGCCTTTCTGTTCCTGAAGTTATTCTCAGAATTCTGAAATTTCCCTTCATATCTTAGAACAAGCATTTCCTACTTTCAAAACATTGTTAATGGGAAGATTCATCACTTTGCAAGTAACATAAATAAGAATAATTCCCTCTGTTGTTTGTATGTGTTTGAGAAATCACGTTAAACTTTATATATATCTGGCAAACACAGTATCTGACATTTTAAAACTTATTAATGTTTGGACAAGAATTCTGGGAAGACGCTTGAAATTGAAGCAGCACATATGCCTCGATGTCTCTAGGAAATTTTCACTGCGTATGAAGGAACTGTTTTTTCTGTGAAACATTAACAGCATTTCAGATTGAAGGGAGTTACGGAGGATGTGCACTTCTAAGTTGAAGAACCTTTCAAAAGAACACTGCACATGCACATGGTTTGTTAAAGATACTTGTATTATAGACTTAACGCAACCATTCACATACATAATTTTAATACTTTGTGTCTGTTTTTTCAGTGGTGTTGAGCTTTGAGAATGGACACTGGACTGGCTATTTCATTTACATTTTCATATTATCACAATGCTTTTTTACCCCAAAACATTGCAATTAAATTCTCCCTCGAATTATTTGTTTCAAAGTATGCAATTACTGTCATTGTACATATGCATTTTTATATATGTATTTGGTTTTAAAATGTAATTTATGAGCACTGCGTTCAGTGAATGTTCAATTGTGCAGATTAAAAATCAAAACAAGAAGCAAAAAAGTGAATCAAATGCTAATCTGAAAAATCAGGGCATCATGCCCTGGAGGGTGTGAGAGTCAGGCCTTCAAGGGCAGTACATCCCAATGGTGAGAAATTTCTGACACCAGATGTGACTGAATTTAACCCTGATAGGAAGCAGGAGTAACTCCATAATTGCTTAGATACTAGAGTGGCAGGAACTCTATAAAATCCCTAATTAGAGAGATAGAAAGCATGGTGTTTGACACACATGTTGACTTAAGTCTGCAGCTGGCTCAGAACAATTCACAGGGAGTTATGCTGGGGAGCACTCTGTTCTAGGCTGCTCAGGGCTTCAATTGTACTCAACAGCAACACCTTAAAAGCAAAGCCTCTTTTATCCTGCAAGTAAAACTCAGTGCAGAGGTAAAAGCTAATACATGGCCAAAGAATAGGACAGAAAAAACTTCTATCTGCTCTCCCAGCGCCTTTCTGTTACCAAACTTCAGTTCTGGACTGAGTCCTGGACTTTCTGTCAGATCTGGAAAAGAAATGAGAAATTCAGAATATTTTGTCTAATGAAAAAGCACTGGAGATGTTAAACTCACTATGAAAGTAGGAATCCCCTTTGGGTTTTTTTGTATAACCCACCAAACATATGAAAAGAAGGTACAAAAAGGAGTACAGTCAGTTCTTCTCTGAAGGTTCAAGAAACAAATCAGCTCTCTAGCAGTTTGGTATCCCCTATCAAAGTGCAATTCCTGAAATACAGGCCAGAAATGCATTATGGTCAATTATAAGAAGAGCTAAAAAATCGGAACAATTACTTCTGATTCTTGCTGTGAGGAGACCTTCCATCAAGCTTAATGTTCTGTTAGTGTGTATAGTCCAAGTAAGACGTAATAAAATGAAATCTTTATGTGTCTATACTTAGCCATCTAACACCATTTGAGATAGCTCTGTAAAAGGAACAGGTGCCAGACAGGACAATAATTTGTGAATCCAAAATCCAATTTGTTGGTATTCAGAGATATCTGGAAAGATACAACTACTGCATGCTTGAGCATGGTCAGCAGCTTGTCCTTATGAAAGGGGGCATTAATAGTTCTCAGCAGTAATATCTCTGATTATTAGTGTCTCTGCTAACTTTAGTCAGGCATGGAGAACATAATTATGGGGAAGTGGTGCATAATGATGTAGGACTGAAATTTTTAATAGCAATTCTTTGTGTGACAAATGATGTATTAAATTTAAGTTGGACTGGGTCTTTAATAACCTGCCCAATGAAAGAATCTCAGGGGTCTTATGGGTATGACCAATTTTATTGCCAACTTTCTCATAAAATGAAAAGATGACTTAGTCTTTAGAGTTTCCTCCGTTTGATCTTGTATCTGGTAAGGAAATTAGCTAATTTTGGGGAATGAGCAACCCCCCATGTTTGTGTGTATATGCTTTACTTCCCTAAATATACAAAGAGACCAGTGTAGTAGTTGTTTCAATCTCTTCACTTTAAATTGTACTTCACAGTATGTGCGCTTGAGAATACTATCAAAGAGAAAGTTGTTTGCCTGAGGAAACATCCTTTCCTTCCATGAAATATTGACTGTAACTGCTTGCTAAATTTTGCCATGTTTATAGATAAAAAAAGATTTTTTTTTTTTCAATTGGCAGCAAACATACCACTTCTAAGATGTGAAAATCAAGACTGGCTTTTTATAGATTCACATATCATAATGGACCACGCCTTTGGCACCCTAAGCATATTAGAAATAGTTATTTTGGTTCTAATTACACTGTTGTAATCACACAGTACATAAGGAAGGTGTAATAAATGTTTTAATTATTGACAATATAGAATCTGGTTCATTTCCCATTGTCTTGTTGGATTTGTGACAAACTAAGAAATAAAATGTAAATTACACAAAAATTGATGTGATGTGGCTGACAAAAAGCAGAGAATGCAATTGAAGGGAAGGCCCATATTAGGTAGCAGGAAAAAGGAGAACTACACATTAAATGCAAAACAAAAGTCTGAACCTAACAAATATGTGTTAGTATAAGGCTGTTGCAAAATCTGAAAGTTTTGAGTGTCTGTTCTACTTATGGGAAAGAATGTAAATGTGCTTAAATTTACCTCTGAAACAGCAAAAGACAACCATTCTTAATATATTTTTTTTAATGCTACTGCATAGAAAATATTGTTTGTTTTTAACTGATGCAATGTAACAGCCAAGATGATCTCAGTTAACGTAAGCACAATCTTACCACGGGCCATTCCCAAGCCTGGTAAGAACCACAAAGATATCAACCAGCATTGTATGCCCATGATACGCAAATTATAGGCACTAAAACTATTCTCACTATGGCACAAATAAGTCATTTGCCTTGACCAGATTTTAAGATGTCATCATTTTTTTTCTATGCATGTATCTGTAAGGAAAATAGTCTAAATGCCAATGGATATTGGTGCTGCATTCATCAGTGCTTTAGCTAAAACAGTAGCTGTAAGATATGTTATTAGCTCCGTTTCTCCAAACTGTCATATTTGTATGACAGTTATTATTTCAGAATACTAACATTGACAATTTTGTTAGTAGATTCCAATTCTTACCTTAAGTGGTTGGTTACTATAGCAGTAAGGCAGCGGAAGCTGGCAGAATAAAGGCATTCAGCTGCCTTGTGTGGTGCTTTCTCTCTGTTAATTTTACTTAGCAGGTGCTGCACCATTCTTGTGGGAGATGACGAGGCAGCAAAAGTGGGGACAGTCGGTGCAGGGGATATCTAATGTGTACAGCAAAGGCTGAGACACTTCTTGACTTTTGCCTACTGTGAAAATACATTTCAGGCTCTCAAATATTACACTTGTGAAGGAAGGGTGACTTTTGTTTGCACCTGCCAGGAAAAAAGTGCCCTTTGTTTGCAGGCTGTCAGTAGAATGACCTTTCCCTCTTGCCAATTTACACTCAAGAAATACACGTGCTTATTTTCCCTTTGCTGCATGTTTCAAAAATCTTCCAAATTTGTTCAATGGTCCAGAAGCTTTCAAATTGACATGAGAAAATACACATTTTTGCAGACTCATTTTCAGTTGGACCTGAAGCAGCTGAAGCTAGAGATCAGCTAGAATTAATCTGTACTTAATGAAGAAAACTTGCTGAATTTCTATAAATGCTTGCCTATGACACATATCCAGAGTTACATAAAAAGTCTGCCATTTATGCAATCTGCTTTGGCAATATTTGTATTTGTATTCAAATCTTCTCCCTTGTGAAAATGAATAAATCAAAACCTTATAATTGCCTATCAGATGATAGCCTGCAGTTTGGAATGCATACGGCTACCTCAAAGGCAAGAACAGACTTCAAGAGCCACTTTCAGGTTTTCAGAGTTGGTCTAGCCAGCAATGCTTTCTTCCTGCTGTATTCAAAGCAGATGCTGTCTTTGTCTTTAATGAAACAGTACAGATGCACCATAATTTTATATAACTGCAACAAAAATTTAAAAAGTAAATTTAGATTATTCTTGCATGTGGGGCTATGTGGCAGATATAGATGTATTCAAATGACTTTTGCCTGTACTCCAAGTTCTCTGGAAATCACATAGCCATGTTAGCATGACATTGTACCCAAGCTGCAAATCTCTGCTAAAAAGAAACATATGTTATCCTGAGCACATGTTGCATGTTAACATTGTGATACTGCTTCTGTTCTACATCTGATCCACATTCAGCCTTCTGGGAGTAGTTAGACCTCCTACTGATCTCTTTCCCTTCTAAGAAGGTGAGATGCAAAACTGGCATCAGGTCCTCTTCTGAAGTGCTCCATAGTGACAGTACATTTCATGCACCTTTAGATGATCATAAAGTCTTTTCCAATCCTAACCATTCTGTGATTCCATGTCAGCAGTATCAATTAGCTACTGTTGCACTGGGCAATGCCTGAGACTACAGCAGAAGCTTATGCATGTTATGCTCCTGCACGCAGGCAAGCAGTTATGCCAGTTCTTTATATCTTAAGTGCCTTTAAAGAAAACAAGTCTCAGAAATGGCTGCCTGCACTATCACACGTGTTTTTTCGGAGGCAGGAAATATAGGGTCAGATTTTTAGGACATTTTTTAAAAGACTCCTTGTTTGAGTGGGGCAACACCTCTCCACTAAGGTGCCTGATTCCTGAATGATTTTAGCACATATCATGCTGGTTAGATTCCCATGCAGTGCGCAGAATGGGTTACTTGCCTAATTTGCCAAATCAGGAGCATTATATGCATCACATATTAATCGATCTGACTTATCTCAAATGCAAAAATCTACATTATGTGAATCTTATGAAAACAAAGGGACATGCAGAAGTCATAAATCTCACTGGCTCAGAGGGAATGGGTTATGCATCAAAGTCAGAGGAGTGACAGAGGTGAAGTCCCTCAGCCTAAGCCTCAAAGAATAAAGTTTAAGTGAATTTTAACCAAACTGTGACATGCACTAGGAGCAAATGCAGGAACAGCTATAGCAGAGTAATATGTCATGCTGTGGTAAACTTGGATGGTGTCTCTGAGCCCCTAGCAGCCAGTGGCCAGCAGTTGAATTCCTCTTACCTTCCATGTGGTATCTCACAGAGGCGCACTGTATTAACTGGGCCTCTCAGCTGTGTTTTGATGAGAGCCATACTGCCCTTCCACCCTCTGTCAGCTGTATCCAGGCCTCTTCCAAAAGCGTCTTAAAATATTATCAGCTTAAGCAGTAATATAGAGGTCATGCCAATGTAATTTACAGCCAAATATGTCTTTAACATATGCTAAATTAACCTGTGGTTTCAGGCAATAACAGCTTTGATGAGGCAGCATTCTAAACTAACTCCCAGCTGTTCTTGTCTATGTCAATGGTCTTTCACTGCTGCTTCTTCTCAAGTGTATTCTCAAACAAATGGCAGCCTTAGCTGCATAAACTTGTAGTTGAAATTGTTTCCTTACTGCAAGCACTTAATCATGTTGCTCTTCCATGTTTGCCTTAGAACAGAAGGCAGCAAACACTCCCACAGTGGGAGGAAGGCCTGTCTTGGGAGGTGCAGGGACCATCCTTGAGCTTTTTGTTGTGGCCTGTCAGCTGAGACTGTGGCCTGAATTGGGAATGTTTCTCCTTCGCTGCATTTCAGCACAAAGTGCCAGTGATTTAAAGCCAACCTATGAGGGCACAGCCCTCAAACTAGCATGGCCTGTTGCATTAGGAGGCAATTCAAGAAGTTGCTCAAGTGTTAGTTACTGGTTCTCAGGTGAGAACTGGTAAAAGACAATGCAAGTATTTCTAGTCCCTGAATCTGACTTTGCCTTTTGAACAGAGAAATTACTTGGGCAGCTATGTTGGAAAGACACAGTAAGCAGAGAGGAAGGAAACATCATAATCCTAGATATCTCCCAGTTGTACTTCTCAAGATTACAGTTTTATCCCTTCCTTACACCGGCCACATGCCCAGACATGCATCCCTGGGGCAAGTGTTGTATAATTAATGACATTTTCCCATATTACTACTCGGAACTACATGGCAATGCAGCTGTCATGTTTGTACCAAGTGTCAGGCCTCAGAATGATGATTTGTGCCAAAATACGAGGCCACAGGTGTGAGGTATGCTCTGAAAATTGATCTGAGCCGCTCTCTTTACTAACTTATATTTCTTTAGCATCTTCAGGACTGTGACTTCAGCTAAGGCTCTGAGCAGCTAACAAACTGGGAGGTGGAACTAGCGTTTGGCTGATAGCAGAAGCCAGCAGATGGGAGAAAGGATATGTCCGTAGTGAAAGAAGGGGCATGGTCCACACCACAGTCATATCAGCACAGTGTCATCCCAAGCTCATTAGGCTTGTTGAGATGGAAAGCTTATTAGTTCATGCACATTGGCTTCCTTTCACAGCCAGACTGCTTCCTGAGGCTAAACTAGCATGCTGGCACATGTGCTACACCATATTGTCATACCAGTTAATTTGACAGAAGTTCAGACAGCTACACGTTTCTTTCATTGAGCACTGTAGCTCTGCTCTAGGTAGCTGGGAGGGTAAGTTGTGACTGAGCTGTGGCTTTTAACACTCTTACTTGGATGATGCTGATAAGCATTTATGATCCTGCCCCTAGTGTCTTTAAAAATCTAGTCTGAGATGTATGTAGGTTTCCAGAGTTGACAGATAGCTGATAATAGCCTGATGACCATGCCAAGTGCAAGGTCCTACACCTGGGTCTAAGCAATCCCAGGCACAGCTACAGGTTGGGCAGAGAAGAGATTCAGAGTAGCCCTGTGGAGAAGGACTTGGGGGTGTT